>VDFB02356369.1:0-84897 GCA_007258455.2 Sequoia sempervirens | reverse complement strand
TAGTTTGTTTCACACAAAAACATCACAAATTGAGCACTAGTAACAGTGATGAGAATGTGAATGTAAATGAGATGGGCAATGAAGAAGTTGAAGTAAACATAATGGATCATTCTTTTGAAAATCCAAACAAATTCTATTGAAACTCCACAAGACCATTTTGCAGGTCCTTCATAATTTCTTTGAAATTTTATAAAAAACCCTTTCAACCCCAAAAAATCATTACTACAATTTACCACCAATTTAAGTATTAATACAAGTAAAAATATAGGGGGCAACAAGCATTTGTTGTGTCATGTTTGCAAAACTAATTGTCATGGGAGATATAGTAGAGTTACACACCA
This sequence comes from Sequoia sempervirens, assembly GCA_007258455.2. Classification (NCBI taxonomy): domain Eukaryota; kingdom Viridiplantae; phylum Streptophyta; class Pinopsida; order Cupressales; family Cupressaceae; genus Sequoia; species Sequoia sempervirens. Next base: position 84,556 of record VDFB02356369.1, on the reverse strand, counting down.
TTTATTGGGTGCAAGTGGACAGGGGTTAGAGTTTGTAAAGATATAACATTAGAACAACATGGTGAAATGGTAAAGTTGAGTGGGGAGAGTGAGGAAAAATTACTAGTACTATTAAGAGTAAGAAATGTTTGTCCAAAACATTGCAATTTATTGACAATTACTCCAATGTATTAGGTGGGAAGAGCTATGATTGAGGGAAGAGGAAGGCCACTTCTGCTATAGGTGAGAAAAATATAGTAGTATGGCTAATGAGTTAACAAAAAATTGAGAAAGTCAATGATTCAATGGCCAAGTATTTTATGCCCATGTCATTCCATTTCATTTGGCAATGTCTCCTTATTTCAAAGATATGTGAAGAGATGCAATGGAAGTTAGACCCTCTCATGTCCTCCTTGGAGAACATACATTGTATACCTCCCTCCTTAACAAACAATATTTAAAGGTGAATATATTGATGGAGGAGATAAGGCAAACATAAATGAGGACTAGTTGTTACTAATGTCGTGCAAGTTGTGACAAATTCAATTTGTGCTTGTAAGTTAGTTGATTTGATGGTTGAAAGCACTTACAAACATATTTTTTAGACTCCATCTTATATACATGCTTTAATAATTCTTTGAAAGACATTGACAAAATAGATTGGGTGAAGATAGTAGTTGTTAAAAATAGAGAAATACAAATATTTGTGTGTAACCATCAAAATTCACTTGCTTTATTCCAATCTTATTCAAAGAAAAAATTCTTCAAATTGGTTAAGATTAGATATGCTAGCTATTTTATTTTGCTTGAGAGGATGTTGGAGGTGCACAATGCTCTACAATCCATGGTGATTTGTGAAGAGTGGAAAAAGTGGGCTCAAAGATAGAAGAGGGGAAGAAGGTGAGAAATGGTGCTTAATGACACTTGGTGGTCCAATATTAGATAAAAAAAAAATTTAATAATAATTATGTTTCTACTTTATTTTTTATTTTTAAATTTTAATTTACATTGTTAATAGTGTTAATTTCTTATAATCTTTAACTATTGCTTGCAAATATATTTTATTTGTCATATCACTTGTTGTAGGGCTAATCAGATATGCAGATACATACTCTCCTAGTCATTGAGAGATTTATGAGACTTGCAATAAAACATGCTTAATCAAATGAGACAAACAATTTGTGACAATGATCCTAAATTACAATTATATGAGGAGCATATTAGACCTATTGTCACAAAGAGGTGGAATACAATAGACACCCCTCTTTATATAGTTGCCTATACTCTTAATCCTAAGCAATACACACGTAAACTTGATTAAATTCTTCCTTCTAAAGGTGATAAGGTAATAGAGGGGTTTATGAAGGTCCTTCATAAGATGAACAATGAGGAGACAACATACTTCAAAAGCCATGGCTTCGAGTTTTTTGATCTTTAAGGTCTTACATTTAGCAAGCTTGAGGCTAAGATGGATAGAGCCACTATTGTATTAAAAAAACTCATTAGGTGGTAGAAATTTCATGGGAAGGGTACACCAAATTTGAAACAACTTGCTATTTGTCTACTCAAATTGCTAGTTCCTTTGCTACAAAAACGAATTGATCCACATGTAACTGCTCCACTCGATCAAGAAGAATAAGCTCACCTCTAAATGAGAAAAGAAGTTAGTTGCAATTCATATTTTCTTGGAACTTCAAGATTGACCTATTAAGTATTGATAGACTCTAACAATATGTTGGTATGTTGATCTTAAAGATGATAGACAAATTGACGAGGAAGATACAACTATGATAGGTCGAAATTTCATTGGATGAACCACAACTTCAGCCAAAGAGTGACACATATAGCTCTTTTGATATTGATAACCTAGATGAGGCGTAATTATATTTTGAATTTTGAGACTTTGAGTTTAAACTTTAATTTTAACTTTTGAACAATTAAATAGTATTGTTACATACTATAGTATTGTTATACTATGTGATACTATTGTCATGATTAAACTACTGTTATACTGTTGTCATTATTAAATTTATGATTTTACTATTGTTAATATTTATTGTTGTCCATTAACTTGTAAATCTCTCTCTCTCTCTCTCTCTATCTCTCTCTCTCTCTCTCTCTATATATATATATATATATAGTTGTCCCCCATTCTCCAAAAAAATTGGCCCTTGGACTATTGTCCTCAAAATGTGTCCCTTGTTGTCCCATCATCCCCATGCTTGAAACAATGTGGAACTTATATGAAAAAACATCATATATATATAGTTGTCCCCCATTCTCCAAAAAAATTGGCCCTTGGACTCTCGTCCTCAAAATGTGTCCCTTGTCGTCCCATCATCCCCATGCTTGAAACAATGTGGAACTTATATGAAAAAACATCATATTTAAACAAACTTAATTAATGCTTGCCATAAAATAGACTATGCAACTTGAGATTAAATCCTCTCTTTATCTCCAAAATGGCCTCTTCAAATCCCCTTGTTCAAGGTAAGAATTCACCAAACCAAGATTTCCTTACATAGTCATTTCCCCTTACCAAGATTTCCTTACATAGTCATTTCCCCTTGAGGGAACCCCCTTTAAATGTAAGGAGAGAGAATGGAAAATACCCATATGGTAGTTTTCACACCTCTTCAAAACATTTATAAACAATAATTAATAATTTACTAAATATTACTATTTTATTAAATTATTTATATGAAATTATGAAGAGTTTTGTTAATGTCTTTTTAAAACAATTATTTATTACAAGGTAAATATAACTTATATTAGAGCTTTCTATAAACATTATAAGGGTATATGACCCAGATTTTATATTATGTTGTAACTTGTATGCTTTCTCAAGAAAACTTACATGTCAAATAGAAATGCCATATGACGTAGACATCCATAACATCCTAGTAACCCAGCAACATTCCACCCATTGGAATGCACCAGCTTCATTCAGGGGATTTGCAAAGGGTCTGTAAGATGCTTATAGTAAACCTTGATCTGAAAATATAGAGCCCAAATAAAAATATGGAATAGCAATTTTGAGATGAGGGGAATTTCTTAAAATGCTTCTATCATCACATGTAGCAGATTGAAATATAGAGCCCAAATAAAAATATGGAACAGCAATTTTGAGATGCAGGGAATTTTCATAAAATTCTTCTTTCCAATGTTCTGATGTGTGGATCATTTAGATCTAATACTGACATGGAGATAATTGTGCCAGGAGCTCTCATTTACGATTGCTATACATTTCTTAATTAGATAAAAAAATCCTATTTACAGATCAGTGTTGCAAATATCATTATATGTGTATTTACAAAACTAACAGTTCCTGATTGTGAGAAACAAAAATGTGTACTTCCTGGACAGCAATTCAATGCTTTCTCATTGTCTGGAATAGCACAGTACTCACACCCCCAATGGCCAAAAGAAAAACAAAGGAACATGTCATGTAACCTACATCAATGTTGTTTAAGAACTTTGTTTTCTCATTCCTCTCTTGTTGATTATGATGATCCAAGTTTTCATGTAGGAGAGTGCTAAGAATGTCCAACTGATGCCCTATTTGCCGTTGACCCCTGGTAAGAAGTGTTATCTGCCATCATATTGATTAAAACACAACCCTCAATTCATGTGAATGGAATGAGTGCAGAGTACTGTGAAAACAAACCAAAAAATAAAATAAGGATCATCTTTACCTCTTCCATCAATGATGATTCAACTGTAAGCTGACCACTTGATGTACTAATTGGTATTCGAGGCCCATTCATGATGTTACTAGATATTGGGGTAGGGACACCAGAAGGTTCAGCTTGAAGAGTCAAATTTTGATAGCTATGAGATCCATTTACAGGTGCAGATTTAGCATTCAATTTGTCAAGACGAGACACTAACTCATCCAACCTCTCATTCAAAGTAGATATCTGTTCTGATAGCTGAGTTATTATTCCCTATAAAAGGAAAAGGAAATACTAAACTGAATCATGCCACTGGTCAAATCATAAATGAGCTTTTAATGTCAAGATTGATTTTGGCAATTACTGATCTTAATTTCCAGTGGAGCTCACCTGGTTCTCTGATAAAAATGCTGGTGAATCAGGAAATCGACTGTCAAATCTTTTGTGGTTTACGTCTAGTCTTGGTAATTCTGTCCGATTACGATCTCTTTGAGTTGAAGGCAAATGATTTAATTCACTACTCAAAAGAATGCAACACAGTATATGATTAGAACACGAAGAGAGGGATCTTGCAAGGTTAATTTATTTTCAAAAAAAGCAATTCACCTTACTGGTATGCCTTTGCTGGGATGCCTTGTCAAGCTCAGACTGCATGAAGAACAAGAACTTGAGAGTTATTGAGATTACTTGTTAAATTGTCACTCAGATGACCACAAATTTTATTATTCAACAAAATAATTCAAATTTTGATCTCCAACTCTCTACAGTTTTCCCATCCACAAAGTTCAAAGGTTACCTCTTTGAGTAGTTCTTGTTTGTTGGTAGGTTCCGCGTAGCAGTTCCAGGAAGTGACAGCCTTGGACTAGAAACAAATTCTTCATCAATGCTTAGCTTTGTTTTCAGATCTTCTGGTAATGCCTACAAAATCCAGAGAAAATAAGGCCATGTATGTTAAAAGATTTGAATATATCACAATATGGGCATAATAAATATAGAAATAATTTTAGCCCAATGACGAGTTTTGTAGGCATATCACAACTAAGAAATTTCCCACCAATATTGCAAAAATGCCATACCATAACTTCTTTCAGAAGTCTTTCGAGCTGAATTTGCTCGATATAAGTACGCGCAATATAAGAACCTTCCAATCCAAGCTGTTTTGCTACATCTCTTACTGTAGTACGGTCTCGACCTTGTACCTGTTCTAGCATTTACAAAAATGAGCGATATCAACTGATGGGGAGCTACTTGTGACAAGAGTATATGATAAGTGATTTAGATTGCCAAATCTGTCAACTGTAGTGTTTGTTGTGGTTTCTTCATTGGCATTTTTATTCTCCTTACCACAATAGGAATGTGAAATCTTGCAGGGAGGGTACATTAGATTTTCGGTCCATTTAATTGAAAGGAAAGGCTTCTGAAAAAAATTGTGTATAATTTGTTTATATCTTGCAGGTACTTATTAAGCTGTACAATCTCTTAAGTTTCAGCATGCCTTTAACTATTTACTACGAAATTCCACCTAGCTCCAAAAGCATTGTCTTGGACAAGCTTAACTTCACCAAACCCTGAAACATTTTCTAAGGCTGTACCGATTCTCAAAATAACACTACAATGTGGTACAGTGTTGCAATAAGTGAACCACTATAGAAAGAGTAGACATTTTTTACTCTAATTAATTAAAGAAGCACATGGATATCATCAGATATATAGTTTAGCATGAAATTAGTAGCGAAACACTATACTGCTGCTGCAACAGAAATGCCTTAAAAGCTTTGGGTAAATATGCCGCATTCCAATTTAATTTCATACCCAATATATTACACTGAAAAATGAGCTTCTGTACAAGGAACAACCAGCTGTTAATGGATCAAAAAGAGACGGCTGTTCATTTAATGGAACAATGTTTTGGAAATAGAATTCAAAATTCAAAAGATCAAAGAGATAGTGAAATGTAAGTAAAAAATTATTTGGCGAATGAAGCCTTTGTATAAATTCAAATCATATTACTATAATTACTTGAAAGTTCAATCTGAAGACTGGGTGGTATGATCATAAAGGATCTAGAGATTGAGGAGATGGAGAAAGTTAAACAAAGCTTCTTATGTAAGAAAATACTAAGGGAGAAATACCAAAGCCTATTTATCAGATATTTCAGGAGTTCTTCAACACAACATCAAAAATAAGGAATTGATGAAAATTTATTAGAGAGCGATCTCAAGAATGAAGCATTCCCTCTCAAATCAGATAAATGTCCAAGTAGGATGGGTACCCCTCAAAATTCTATAAGAGATATCTAAACATAATGAAGACACATTTATTTGCAATGGTAAATGAATCCAAGAATGCAGAAAATACTTTCTGAACATGTAAGTTTAAAGACATAGCATTAGTCTCAAAATAGAAACACCTAACAATCTTAAAAAATCCAGATCAATATCATTGTTTCACAACACATATACGATTATCAAAGCTTATAAACACTATTTGTATTCTATTTTTCTTGACATTCCATTGGAATCAGAATTTGGATTTTTAAAAAGATTACCTGGTACACAACATAATAATTTCCTAAGGGACAATACACAACCAAATGCAGTTAAAGCATCTAAGAATATTCCTTAAACAAGATATAAATAAAGCATTTAAATATTCAATTGGAGCTTTGCCTTCAAATTTTAATTTGCTTTGTATTTTTGAGGAATGGATTAATTAAATTATGTAGTGTGGCAAATAAAAACAAAGTATGCTCAGCTAAATCAGAAAGAAATATATACATAGAATAAATAAGAACTTGTTAGTTTATTCATGTTCTGAATGCAATATACAACAGTCGCACAGGGAAATTCCCAACATATTTGCAGACAACAATATAAAGATAAAGCAGGGTCGGCCAAGGGGTGTATATGTGAACAACTGATGATACTTCCAAATACACTGACCCCAACTAATCAAAGAATGAGACTTGATTGTCAGGACATAGCATAACATGGGTCAGCTAACACATTCATTTCATCAAGTTTTTGCCAAGTTATTAGAATATAAGATATCTATAACAAAGCTGACTATATTTAAATTGATGCCTATATCTATTCCCTTCTTCCCACTCTCTAGATTTGCAGGTGTTCCTATAACACTAGTAAACTAACTTGGCAGCGTGTGGCATCTATATCTTTGGGGAAAGACTTAGTAGTAGCAGACTCAGGCAGCTAGGAACTCTAGACAAATGGGGGAACTGCAAATGAAGTGACCGACTTCAGATACTCAGCCACCAATAGCGTATAAAAAATCAATTGTCATCATAGTCATAAAAAACTACAAACCATATGACTGTATATGATTGAATTTAACCAATCAATTTCTGATGAATTAAGTTCTTGATAAGGTTAGCAAATGCATCTGCTTACTATTGATTATGATCAGAAATTTCCAACCTAAATGATCAATGTGCTGTTCCAACTTCCCATGTTATAAAAATCTGAAATTTCTTCCAAAAAAATTCTGTGGTGAGGGGAGCATGTGTATTCTGCAACTACAATTCAATTTGTAAATTTCTGCATTAGGAAATGCACTGCTGATCCCATATGCATTATTTGGTTTTGTATTTTGAAAAAAAAACTTGTTAAACGATATTAAAAAAGTAAAACCATATGATTACCTTGAGCTTCATTGATAATTGTTCCAACGTTTGGTCATAGCTGCTGTGTCTGCAATATAACTTGCTCATTTCATTTCAGTGTTTCCTGGGGACATGCCCTTGAGTTAAAAAGGGCCAAACCCAAAGTGGGGATTTCCAGGGATGACATAATGGGGATCAAATGCCTCCTCCCCACCCCTTTGGATACCACCTGTGGGGGCTGCATGCCCTAGACACTTATTTTTAAAAATCAAAGTTAAGCTCTGTAAATCCTCATTACTATTTCTGGGCAAGTAGACAAAGTAAGAACAAAGAAGAAAATAAATAAAAGAATTTATTCCACTTCAAATTTGCAACCCTCACAATCAGCTCCCATGCCGTGTATTACACAGCCACTCTATAGCCTTACACTACCCTCTTCATTCAGTCTTAATTTAAAAAATAAAAATAAAAGTCTTAAACCTAATAAACTAATATCAGTTGATTATTTTTTTATTTCTTAAACCTTGAGTTTTAACTAGATATAAGTATCAATCACTTCAACTTTGAAAAATTGGATAACTTCAATTAGTTTATTATAATTGATTATATATATATTATTGGTAAATCTGAGGGAGTCCGTGGTCCTATTGTGACCTAACTCACACCTCGCCCCATTGCAAATGGGGACCCTTGTTGTTTGCCTTTTAGGGTTTTGCTTTCGCGTGCCTCGTTTTGTCTGCTCTTCGTTTGGGGGTTTTGAGTCTTAATTTTGAATGGTCACCCGAGTCAAGCAATTGAGTTTTAGCCTGGATCACTGTATAAACGTCACCATTGTGCTTAGAAGGCCTGAGAGACGAAGATCGACTGTCATTTCGGTCAATTCCGACACCTCCAAGTTTTTAGGGTTTCTCACCCCGGGCCCCCTATTTTTTAGGACCTACTTTTTTGGCACTTTTGGGCAATTCTGGGATCCCTATTTTTTAGGGTCTATTTTTGGAAAGTTGCTATTTTTGGAAAATTTCTATTTTTAGAAAGTTTCTATATTTGGAAAGGTCGCGAGTTTCAAAAATCCACTTAGAAGTTCAAAAAGATCAACGAAACTCTCAAAAAATCGATTCGAATTTTTTTGAAATTTTGGTAAAATTCTGGAAAATCACATAAAAAGTTCAAAAAATCTGGAAAATTTGCTCAATAAAATGGTGAAAATCACAGAGAATTCTGGAAAAAGCACAGAAAATGGTGAGTTAGATGAAAAAATCAGTCATGGAATCATCAAGAAATTGATAAAAGTCTGAGACACGTAAAAATCTGAGAAATTCATCCGGGAGACACATGGAAAAATCTGGAAATTCGTGAGAAATCTGAACATTCATTCATGGTGAAGACTGAAGTCTGTAAAAAATTCGCTTAAGTATGGAGGAATTAACATCAGAAATCCTTAGCCAAATGGTCAATGGCATGAGAATGCAGCAAGTCCGCCCTCCAATGGTTGGCCATATGATGAAGTCCGCCCTTGTGTGGCTGGGTAAAGATTGGCAATGGACAAACAAGAGCCAAAGTCCGCCCCATGAATGGCAAAGGAATTGACTAAGTCCGCCCAGCCAAAAAGTGAAATGGCTAAACATTTCATCAAGTCCGCCCATGTCTAAAGATTAAGTGGCATCAAAATGCATGAAGTCCGCCCTTGGTTAAGTGTTAGATGGCAACAAAATGAGGAAAGTCCGCCCTCCAAAGTGGCAAGCCAAGTTACCAAGTCCGCCCACCATAATGATAAATGGCAAGCCAACTAGTAAAGTCCGCTCCAAGTCAAAGGGTGAAATGGCCTAAACATAGCTAAAGTCCGCCATGCTGAGGGGTGATAAAAAATTAAAATTTTGCCTAAGTGTGAACCTTTGGAAAATGAAAATATGCATGGCACTTAGAAAATTAGCCCAAGTGTTTAGAGAAAATTTTCGCCATGGCTAGCTAAATTGTGGAAAAAATCAAGAGAATATGGCCAAATAAAATTGGACATGGCAAAATAATTTTGGACAAGGAGATTTATGGCCAAGTAAAGTTGGACGTGGCTAGAGAAATGTTGGATGAAAAATATTTATGGCCAAATAAAGTTGGACATGGCCAAATAATTTTGGAAAAACGATTAAAAATCATGGCCAAATGAAATTGGATGATAGAGATTTTGGCAAGAAAATTGGAAAAAATGAAAATTTATCTAAGGCATTGATGAGGAAATTTTCGAAAATAAAAAATAATTCGCCATAAAAACGAATGGGTTGGAAATAATACATGGAATAATTATTTTAATTATTCATTTTTCAAACCCAAAGGATAAGCCTTGAAAAATTCGAAATCGGAAAGAAAGACAAAGAGTTTTGTTGGACTGGCGATGAAATTGGAAACTTTCTCGGACAAGAGCATTGAAGATAGAACTTGCCATCCGGAAGCAAAGTGAAAGATGAGTTTAAACTCAATTCGAAGGAAACATTGCAAATTTGCTAAAAAGATCGATCTTCTCACCTCTATAAGTGATTTCACTTCTCATTTGTGCAATCATTCGATTTTTGAAGAAGGTGTGAGAAGAAACTTGTTGAAGAAATTTGCAGCAAAGTAAGAGAGATAGAATTTTATCAGCTTGCATTGTGATTGTGATCGCTTCTCCAGAAGTCACAGGCAGATTTACTTTGCCCACTTCACTTTGGCATGAAACTCCATCGTTTATTTTCTTTCCAGCTTGACTTTTCACGAAGTTTAAATTGATAGCTAGCTGGAATGTCTTTCGAACCGATATAAATTTCGAATTCTAATTATTCTCTTTGTTTCTTTTTGCAGATCTATTTTCAAAGCAGTGAAGATGAAATTCGCCAGTAAAGGTGTGCAAACACAGTCGAAAATCAAGTCCAAGTGGGAGCACGTTGTGGACACCGATCTTGGCCATGTTGACCTTGAAGACTTCAGAAAAAGAATGTACGAGACTGATGGACGTCTGCCTTCACCAATTGCCATGAGGATGATGCGCAATGGAATCGTCCACGCAGCTGGATTTCCACCAGCTAAAGAATGTCCAGAACTGATGGTAGAATGCGCGCTACACTACAATGCACGAGACAGACAGATAGAAGCTCCTGACGGAAGAGTCCTTGCCTACTTGTCCGAGCCAGCAATCCAAGAAACCTTTGGAATTCCAGTGTACAATCGAACATCCTACCGCGCCAAGGAAGATGCACTCAAGCTCTATCAAAGCCAGCATGATCTCTGTGCATCCAACATAAACAAGAATTGGTTACTAAAACCTAAGCCTACTGCAAGCAAGATGCCAAAGAAATTGATCAGAACCCACTTCAAAGAGGAATATGGTGACATCGTTTTGCTACTAAATAGAATAGTAGGCAGTGCCCACGGTGCTCCTTTCGAAAATTGGATGTACTATTTTATTGATAAGATAATCACTGGGGTCAAAATGTTCAATTGGTCCAGAATGATTAGTGATAGCCTGCACGAGCAGTTAGTCAACTTTGAGGAGACCAAAACTTTTCACATGAGCTCATACATCGTATATTCACTTGCAAGATATTACAAGTATCCTGGCCTGACCTGCAAAGGCGTGGTTGGCAATGGCCAAGGGCAATTCAAAGTTTACAATTGTTATCCACAGCTGCAATTGAAAGAGAAGTCTCATTTCCGACGAGTTCATGACGCCTTCTTGATGTACATCACCCGGCTTCTTCAAGGCAGAACGCACCAAAGACTCTCACATGAGGCCAAGAGCTTAATCAGTCGGTATGGATTCTGGTTCATTCAGTATCCTAAGTTCACCTACATCAGAATCCAAGGATTCTCAGGAAATCCTTACAGACTTCCTATCTATCCGACCAACAAGATGGTTTTGCTGGAAGTGCTAAGGCAATTAGAGGCGTATCAGAATATTCAAAGACCCAAGCAGAAAGCGGCTGTCACCTTTCCCTTTTTCATCAGCAATATGGAGGAGTCATGTCCGACGGCACAAGCAGCAGAGGCTGCTCGACTGGAAATTCAACAATATCCATTCATATCATACAAATCCAGGAACAACTTTGATCCGCTCCATCACATCAGAACTGTGGACGAAGAGAGGTACAAGCATCGAGTTGACTTAGAGGACTTTTGGGCCAACGCAGCAGATGAATATGACGTAAGAAGAAGGTTGTGGTCAAGATTGCCATTAAGCATGATAAGGGCAACAGAGCTCTTCAAAATACCCGATCAACTACAGGATGATGGAATCTATTTGCAGCCAGGCTTCAATGAGAACGAGCCACTTCCCCCTATAAGATGGTTCGAGCCTGAGATGGGTGACCTAACGACACTCATGCGACCTGTTTTCAAGTACTCTCAGTGGTGGATAGATCGGCAGGTAGAAGTCCTAAGACAAAGAAATGTGCAATTCACCTATGAATTGATGGGCGATACAGAGTCCTGTTCTTCAAACGCCGGTGCATCTCGTGGAGATGGACCAACAAATGCTACCAACTCAAGAAAGAGGAAAGAAGTTGATAAATCTACAAGACAGTGTTGTGAACTTTTCACACATCGCCCCATTCAAAATGGGGACCCCCTAATTTTTGCCCCATTTTGGTCTTTTGGCTTGGGTTTTCTCTCTCTCTCTCTCTCTCTCTGTCTCTTTTCTAATGTCTGCCTTTCGAGGGTTGCGCCCGTCATTGAGCTTAAACATGAAGATTTGGCCAAGTCTGAAAATTAGGGTTTCATCTTTCCTGGTCAGTCCAAGGTCGAACAAAGTGAATAAATTGAAAATTGAGCTTAGTATTGTTGTCAGCATGTTTCCAGCAGGCTCTCAGCAAGTTTTCATCAGATTCTGAGGTACTTACTATTTTTAGTAAGTGTGCAATTACAGGCAATTCGTCAGCCTTTTTGAGATTCCGACAATCACACTGCATTCAGAGCACATCAGACTGCTCGTGCGCAAAATTTGAGCGAAAACAGACAACTTTCTATTTTTAGCAGTCCAGCTTCCGGCACAAATTTCGGGTTCAGATGCAGAGTTTTTCTTTGCATGTCCGGATATTCCTTCTGGGTTTTTCGAGACCTTCGCGACAGTGTAACATGCAAAATGAGACGACAACTTTCAGAGTTCAGCCTTCCGAGGCTATTTTTAGGGTTTGCATGTCGGGTTTCTTTTGCATGTCGGATGATTCCTGATGGGTTTTTCGAGAGCTTCGCGATGGTGTGACATGCAAATGAAGATAATCACCAGTAAGGAACTTACTATTTTTAGCAGGTGTGTCCCAGCAGGCTTCCCAGCAGTTCAGAATCACAAGCTGATCGCAATGCAACAAAACGAAGACAAACAGAGATCATTTGATACGCATGCAGAGCAAATTAGGGTTTCCAACTTCGGGACCTGAAAAGAGGGGTTGAAAGTCAAAATTTTCGAAAACCGGTGTAAACCACCGTGATCGGCATCCTTCAAGCTATCTGCTGGTGAAATTTCAAGTCAAACGAAGCACTTACTATTTATAGTAAGTCAATTTGGAAACAGGGTAAAAATAGCAAGTCAAGTGCATGCGTTGATATCGACAGACAAGTCACATGGTGAGGAGCGCCTCATTCAAATTTCAAGATAATCGGAGCAGTGGAGCTATCAGAAGCAAGCATTGGCTATTTATAGTAAATCATCCTCAGAAATGGGCTAAAAATAGCAGGGTGACTAAAAATGGCAGTGTCGACAGGGTAACAAGGTCATGAGGATGCAGTGTGCAAAATTTCAAGTCGTTCCGAGCTTCAGAAATGCAAAATCAGAGGGCTTACTATAAATAGCAGGGCATGAAATACTGGCGAAAAACGAGAAAAAATTCTAAGTCTGGAACTTCATCCAGTAGACATGGCAAAATGCGCCCAGTTGATGGAGGCATGAAAGAATTCTAAGTATGAAGCTCGTCCTTCACCTAGGCCAAAATGCGCCCAAAGTGCAAAAGTCAAAGAAAAGTCAACGATTTTCATCCTGTAGACATAGCAAAATGCGCCCACCTTGAAGAGGGGAAGTTGAAAATTTTTCTAAGTGTGAATATCCTCCTCCACCCTCAAAATGCGCCCATCCTCTTCAGGGGGTAAAATGCGCCCAAAGGAGAAGTGAGTCAAAGAAGTAAAACAAATTCATCCTCCTCCTAGATGGAAATGCACCCAAAAGCATGCATGTAAAGACGAAACGAGGAAGGTGAAGAGTCACTCCAAGGCGTGGTTATAAGTTTCATCCTTCACCTACATGAAAATGCGCCCAAGATGGAAGCAAGTCAACAAGTCAAAGTTTTTATCCCTCACCTACATGAAAATGCGCCCAAAACAAAGCATGTGAAGACAAAAAATGGAAGTTGAGGAGTCATCCTCTTGCCCAGCTCAAATGCGCCCAAGTTAGGATGGTAAAAGTAAATGAAGGTGGTAAATGAGGTGAAAGGTGATTAAAAATACTTCAAGGCATGGTGAAAGGAAGGTAAATGCAAGGCGTGATTTTGAATTTCCTCCTCAAGTGTTATATGCACCCAAGGTGGTAGGTGTTGAAAGTATACTCCAAGGCGTAGTGAAGTTAAATATCCTTCTACAAGTCCTAAATGCGCCTAAGGTGATGAGTGTTGTAAGTGTTAGAAAATATTGCCGAAGGGTGGAAATAAAATGCTAAGGCGTGATTTTAAATTCTTCCAAGTATGTTATGCACCTAGAGTGTGAAATGAAATGTGAAGTGAAGCAACTTACTGGGTGATGAAATTTTTTCAAAAGGCAAGGATGAATATCCTTCTTCACACATGATATACGCCTAAAGTGTTGAGTGAAAAATAAAATAAATAAATAAATATTGCTAAGGCGTTTGAGCTTCAAATAAAATATTTTTCAAGTGTGAAGTAAAATGAAGAGTGGTGAGTGGGAAATAAAATATGCTAAGCACCCCCACGAAGATTTTTCAAACAGAGTTGATGTTTTTCTCCCAGGCAAGGATGAGCAAAATTGAATAAAAATTTTAAGATGAAAAATTTCCAAGGCAAAGAGATGATTTAAAATTTCCTAAGGCAAATACGCCTAGAGCTCAAGGTGGTGAAATTTTCCTTCGTGGAACACCGGCAAATTTCTCAGCAATGAAGTCAGAGAATGATGATAATGCAGGATGAATCCAAATTTCTCAAGTTGGAGCAACACAGGATGATCACGGGCAAAGAATGGATTTAATTTGACAGAATAATATTTTCTAAGGTTCAAAATTTAAAAATTAAATGAACCCGTTCGTTGGGTACCCATGGATTTGAAGCATTCTGAAGAAAATTCTCTTCTGGGTACTGAACATTCGCGATGATAGATGGATTTCTATGTCTTCTGCACTCCGCCAACACTTTTTCAGTGAAGAATTTAATCAGTGCTCAAATTGTGAATTTTCCTAAGGGAAATTTTAAAATCTTCTAAGGCAAATTTGAATAAAATGTGTTTTCAAGATGAATTTCTCCGGACAACGAATTCAAAGTGGGTTGCCTAGATGATTTTGATTGAATTCTTCAGTGATGAATTTTCCAGAGCTAAGGAAAAGTTAAATTCGAATTCAAGTGATGGATCTCCGGCTGGTGAATTAAAAGGATGAATTTAAATTAAATTTTTCGAAAATAAATTCAAAGATGCCAGTCAAAGTCTAACTTCTAGAAGAACAAGATTCCTGACGTCGAGAGACAAGTGTCAGAAATACCAGAGAGGAAGAATTTGAATTTTTGAAGTGGAGTAGTGGAAATTAAATGTACTGGCTAAAATTGGCTCCTTCTAGAATTCGATTTTGGGCTATAAAATTGAGAAGTCTCACTTGTTTCTCACAAGTTGAAGAAGTCGACTTGCTCTAAGTGAGTTGCTGAAGACTGAGTGTTGCTAAAGCTTGAGATTCGAAATTTTGTTGAAGACTGGTGAGTTGCTGAAGGCTGAAGCTTGAATTTGCTGCTGGGGATCGATTTCCACTCTTGGAGCTGCATTCGAATTTGCTGAAGTTAATGCGCACTTGCTGATTGTGGCTGAAGTTTGATTTGTTGCTGAAGATTGAAGTTGCCAGTGCTAGGAAGGACGCCTTGAGGTGAAATTGCTGAGAATTTAAAAGGTACGAACTTGCTGGTTGCTGATTGGAGTTGCCGAGGAGTAGTGAAGTCACTGAAGTCTACTTAGAAACCTTTTCTAAGTGTTGAAGTTCGATTTTATTGGAGAAGAAGCTGAGGTTTGCAAATAAGAAAAGTTATTGCAGCTTCTAGAAGTTGACTGCAGCCCCTACACAATGTCTTACTTATTTTATAAATTAAATTGCTGATGAATGTTTATTGTTTGCAGATGGCTGAGGCAAGGGCGACTGGCAAAGACAATGGTGCATCCAGGCAGGCTGTGATCAAGAAGCTGAGTAAGACATTCATGCCGGAGTCAAAGTTTATTTCAAAGTTGGGCAAGCTGACAGACACCAACTTGGGCTCCGTCAACCTGGAGACCTTCAAAAACAGAATGTTGGGAATTGGAAGTCATCGGCCTTCGACTACTTCGCACAATATTGTTCGAAGCGGGTTATATGCAGCTGCTGGTTTTCCGCCAGCCATTCAATGTTCGGAGCTGATGATGGAGTGTGCCAATTGCTACGAGAAGGAACACCGGTCGATCATGTCACCAGATGGCCAAGTACTAGCCAATCTCACTCCTGCTGCCATTGGTGAAGCTTTCGGGATCCCAGTGCACAGAAACATGGTTTACAAGTCCAAAGAACAAGTTGAACGGATGTATGCTTCGGCATTCGAAAGATGCATGGAGACAATCAACACTCACTGGATGAGCACTCCCAAGCCTTCTCGTACGAAGCTGCCGAAGCAAATCATAGCGGAGGACTTGAAGCAAGAATATTGTGATCTCATCATGATGTTGAGCAGGGTTGGTGGTTGTGCACAGTCATTTATTTTTGAGCCATGGATGTTTTACTACATCAACCTCGTGCTGGAAGGGAAAGATTACGTCAATTGGGCCGAGATGATCAGTGATAATTTGCATGAGCAGCTCCTGAGCCTGAGAAGAACGAAGACATTTTACATGAGCTCTTACATCATTTATATGTTGGCACATATGACGAAGTACAGAGGGATTTCCTACAAAGAGCCTGTTGGTTGTGGCTCCCACCAATTCAAGATATATGATGCTTGTCCACAGTTGCATTTGGCGAGCACTACTCATTACAAGCGTGTCAACGATGCCTTCACCATGCATATCACGAGATTGCTTCAGGAGCGATTACATCACAGAATCTCGAGGGAGGCCCAAGAGTTGATTGAAAGGTATGGGTGCTGGTTCATACAGTTTCCAAGGTTTTCTTATATTAGGCTGCAAGGTTTTTCATCGTACCCATATAGGCTGCCTAAGTACCCAACAGACATAATTTTAATGCTAGAAATATCTAGGCAATTGCTCGCCTATGATAAGATTCAGAAGAAAAAGAAGAAGGGAGGTATTGAATTCCCAATTGTCATGGGCAACTCGGATGAGGTGTGTCCCTCAATACAGGCAGCTAGAGAAGCTGAGAGTGAACTTCAATTTTATCATTTCTCATATCACACCAGCCGACAGCACTACGATCCACATGATAACATCAAATGGGTACTGTTAGAGGAGTTTAAACATAAAGCAAATATTGAGGATTACTGGGCTGATGCATCGGATGAGATTGAAGTAAGGAAAAGGATGTTCTCTCGGTTGCCGATTACTTTGATCAGGGAGTGTGAAGTTGTGCCGGTTCCAGACCAAGTGAACGAGGATATGGATGTTGTGCATCCGGACTATGCAGCAGTGAGAGATACTCCACTTCCGCTCCCAGATTGGTCAGAACCTGAGGTTGCAGATTTGGACACACTTTCTATCCCGGTCCTGACATTCACTAGGGCATGGGTTGATAGGCGAGTGAGTAGGTTGAAAAGTAGGTCAATTGCTTTGACTTACAATTTGATGGGAGATCACAAGACACCCACCACTGGCAGAAAGAAACAGATCACATGAGGTCCAGAATCCAGAAAGAAAGAGCTAGTTCGACAGGAGCCTGCTCAGCCAGAACCTCCACGAGTTGCAGTTGAAACGCCCACGCCATTGGAGACACGTTCTCCAAGTATACAGGAGGTTTCTTTATTTGCTGATTAGAGGAATGCATTGAATCAGGTGCAAGTAGTACAGGATAATATTCAGCCTCCACGGAGAGAGTCGGTTGGCCAGAGCGTCAACGCACCTATTAGGGCTAATCAGCAGGATGATGAGTGGACTATTACTGACCCTCAATTTCAGCAGGAGTTAGAAGCGGCTATGAATGATGATGATGATATAGTTTCAGGAGACACCCAGCCACTTGAGGACGATGAGCCTCGCCAGAATGATGTAGAAGTTGAGCAAGTTAGAGAGGTAGAGGCACGAGAACAACCCTCCTTTGATATACAATACGATGTGCCTGATTGGCTTAAGGATAGAATGAGAAGAAGCCCCAGTGAGGAGATTGATCCAGCAGTTGAGATGGAAGAATTTTTGAACAGGATCAGTGCACCTCCACAGAAGAAGAAAGCAAGAAAATTTTCGAAAATCTCCACTGAAGGGGATGGCTCTCGCACCCTTCACATTGCCATGCCTCAAGTTGATTGTGACCGAAATGAAGCAGTGCCTGAGAATTATGTGGTCATGACTTTGGACTTGGGACGCCCCACTGGCGCACAGATTGTAGAGGAGTGTGATAGCTCCTACCTCGCCCTCAAAGATAGGTTATTCAAGAAGGAAGGGAAGTATAAGAGATTGAAAAGAGAACACAAGGCTTTAATTGGATATGTACAGCAGTTGTCTCGTTCTCGAGGGCAGGAGATTCCAATGATAGAGCCTCCAGTAGAGATACCTAGAGAGTCAATCAGTGGCTTGATGGAGTTAGGAAAAATGGCACAGGAGGCAGATAAGTGGGTCACAGGGGTTCGTGCCGAGACGGAGAAGTTTATGGAGGACCTTGCTTTTGCTTTTCAGCAGGCCTCTAGTATTTTGGCATGGATGGAGGCAGTTGATCATGCTTGGGGTGATGCTTCTATTTATCAGAGTAAGGTAATTCAGCGTCTTGAGGCATTGAGGCATGTTCCGTTGCGATTGCTGATTGATGGAGGTGTCATTCAGGAGAATGACAGGAACGACTTTTCCAAATGGTATTCTTCAGCGATCACGGGACGTGGTTTCTTCGACGCTGCACAGGCGGATTCAGCCAGGATACATAAGGCTATGGCCAATATTATTGATGGAGTTCAGAATACTTTTGAGGCCATATTTGCTAGGCGGTTGAATCCAGATGAGGTAAACATTGATAATTTGAGGGGTAGGTTGGTGCCTTTCTTTTCAGATGTTAAGACCTTCGTACAGGATGATTTCGAGAACACTCCTACTTTCTCCAATTTGATTCAGAGCACGCAGGATTCCTTGGCTACTTGGAGAAAATCTTGTACAAGGCATGAACATTCAGTCACGGTGTTAGAGTTTCAGCTAGATTGTGTTCCACCCATTTCAGTTCAGGAAGTTGAAGCTGTACTTGGCAGATTTGTTGAGTTTGCAGCTAGAGAGAAGGATAATGGGAATGCACTGCTGGACGAGGATCTTCTAGAAGACTGATTGTGGACATTTATTGCCTTTACTATTTTTGGGAGTGAGTGGGAATCTTTGATTCATTTAATGTACCACTCCCCATTCTGGCAGTTTTTAGGGTTAGGGCTGAGGTGGCACGATCTTAGCCACTCTATTGATTGTAACCCTAGCCGTCTTTTGGGACTGGGCTATCTATAAAAGGGGGAGTCCCCCTCATTTGTAATTCATTAGACATTAGAAATTAGAGGAGGTTGGACATTAGCATTAGAGCTAGAGCTAGAGAGTAGAGCATTGTAGACATTTTGCATATTGGAGAAGAAAGAAAGTTTTCCCTTTGAAAACTTTTGTGGAGATTGTTGTGTAACACTTTTCATGATAATAGATCTTTTCATTGATGGTGGAATTCGTCTTCTCATGAATAGCTAGCAAGGTCCCTTCTTCCTTTCGAATCCAAGTAGCTTAATTTTCATACAAGTAGTTTACTTTGATGTGTGGCATTTTGTTGAGGTAGCTTCTTTCATTCCATACCACTAGCGGCTTGTTGATGATAAGTTTGCCTTGCGTGGTCGACTGGAAATTATTTTGAGTTTAAACTTCGATTGTGATTTGTATACTTATATGCGTCGTTTTGATGGTGTATGTATGCTAAATTATAATCTGAACATCTTTTGCTATCCCCTTTGAAGATTGCACCAATTTTACTGACGCTGTCCGACGTGAGGCTAGGTGAAATTCGGTTGAAGTCTACCAAAATTGAGCTTCATACGTCCTGCATTTAGAATAGGATATAAGTTTCTTAGGCCTTACACTCCTTTACTTTCCGCACATTTCTGATTAGCTTTAAGAAAACGAACTATACTGCCAAATCATACACGCAAGAACCCCTTCAAAGCATACACCGACTGTTAACTGCAAGAATCCTGAACAATTGTGTAAGTCCCCTCGTAAGAACACAGCAATACACATCAACCAACTGAGGGTGTTCCAAGTATTTCGGAACCTTGGAGTTGAACGTGTGATCTATCTCGCAATCTTAGCACACGGAATACTTTGATCAAGAGAGAATGGAGTAGCCTTCGGACTATTTTGTTCTGCTGTTTGGTGCGGTCACAAAAACCACGTCAACAGACAAGACAAGGATAAAATGGTAGATGAAGGGCCTTCTCGAAAGAAGCACTAGTCTAAACCTCTTCAGTCGGCCACTTCCAGAAACATAGAAGAAATACTCGCCATGGATAGAGAATCTTTGGAAAATGCTAATATCCCTTCTCCAGTCCAAAATGTGGAGCCGATACAAGTAGAAGACAATGATCAACCTTCTCCAGCAAGCACAGAAATCCTAGAATCAGATAATGATACAGACATCATGGATGGAGAATTCGAGGAAGGATGATTTCCGCCCTCAAAGGAATCCAAGATGACCCATCCGTCCAAGAAATCCAGGGTATGCAATTGGTCCAAGAAGTTCAAAATATGCCGGAGATTCAGAAAGAACAGGGAGTTCAGGATATACAAGACGTCCAAGGTCAATAGGAGGACGGAATTGAACAGCCAACAATCCCAGAGTGGCTGAAAGAAAGATTGAAAAGAAAGGCGCCAGTAGAGGTTCCTGAGGAGGACAATGACAGATTTTTTGGCGAGATTAGAGCAAACTGCCCCAAGGAAGAAGGCCAAGAAATTTTCCACCATCCAGAGAGATGAGGCTGGCAATCGTACAGTGCAAATTGCAATACCTACAGCCGATAAGTTCCAAGATGAAATTGCTCCTGATGAATATGCTATCACAACCATCGACATGGGTCCTACAACAAAAGGGCAAGAGGTTGAGGACTTGGACAATTCCGTGGCTACCATCAAGTCCAGGTTAGAAAAAGAAGTTGCCAAGAAGAAAGAGTATAAAAAAGAAATTCAGCGCCTAAAAGATTACATCCAGCACTTGACCAAGCCACTAAATGAAGGTGACCAGGCAGCGCTTCCACCTCCTAACTCTTCACAAGAGCCAGGTGCAAATTTTGAAGAAGAGCTGACTACGGCGAGGGAGGCTAAGGGTTGGATGGCTGGAAGGAAAGAAGAGGCGTTGGTATTTGCAGAAAAGTTGGCGCAAGTAAATGAGCAGGCTTCCTTTATGCTATCGCGAGTTACAGACCTTGCAGAATCATGAAGTAGTCTCAAAGATATTCAAAGCAGGATCATCCCATGTATCTGAGAATTGAAGGGCATCTTGAAGCCAAGGTTGATTGAAGACAAGGTTATTGAAGTCGGAGCTGCGTATGATTTCAATGGATGGTATTATGCTCTGATCTCAAGAAGAGGAGTCCTCGAAAAGGTGAAGCGGGATGGTGGCAGAGTCGAAGAACAAGTAAAAGAAATTCAGAGTAAAATTTATGAAATGGCTGCTGATATGCTCGACAAAGATGTTGTCCGAAGGAAACACTTGCGGCCAAAGAATTTAAGAGAACAAGTACAGAAAATTTTCTCCACCACCGGGCCAATCATGAAAGAAAGCTTCACCAAAGTATTCGACTTATGGCCATCAGAAGTTCTTTCTTGCTGCATGAACCAGGATGGGCGACTATTTTTGCAGAGTGTGTTGAGAGCTTGGATTTGCTGGAGTACAATGTCAGCGTGCTGCCCGACATTGCCATGGAAGAGGTCGGCTCGATCGTGTCCAAGTTCGCCGAACGTGAGGCTGCACAAGCGGATAAGGATGCCACTCCAGATGTCTAGAGTTCTCTTCAGTTAACTGATTGAGGTTTTAGAAACCCTAATTAGGGTTTAGTTCTGTTTAATCTGGGCCTTTGATCTTGAATCAATCTCGGCCATTCATTGTAATTCTGAAAAACTATATAAACCCCCCCCCCCCTCACTCTCTCATATTCATTAGAAATTAGATATTCATTAGAAGGATTAGAGATAATTAGAGCATTAGAGATTAGAGATTGGAGATTAAGAAGTTAGAGCAGATAGTTAGATTGTAGAAATAAAGAGAGTTTTTATGAGATTGTTGTGAAAACACTACTTTGATAATGAAGCTCAAATGCATGAGGTGCCTTGAATACTTGATTGTCGAATAGTTGCATGGTCGCATATTTTCTCTCTCTTAGTAAATTTGAGTTAAAATGTTTGTTAGAAGAATGATAGATTGATAACGGAGATTGGTGAAACTGAGCTCATACTTTCTTTGAGTGGATGATTTCACTCAATGTGCAAAGTTAGACTGAGCTTTATCATGGATGCTTAACTTCTGTTTGAATAATTGTTGTTCAATTTGATGGTAATCATTCATTACGTGAAAATCATAAGCACATTCCTAGAAGATTGCACTTGCTCTGCGTAGTTGTCGTTTAACGTGGCGAAACAGAGTATTGTTTAGTTGGTTTCATTTAATCCTCGTCTTCTCTTGATTTCTTAGAATAGCATAGGATCTCTAAAACCCTTGATCTTTTTCACCTTTTTTTATAAAATAAAAAAACCCAAAATGATACTGCATTTATGTCTCCGCTTTTCCGAATAGCTTGCAAAATCTTAATTGTGCCCACAGCAAATCACATCCATACCACAGAGCCTATTAGCATTCATCTTAAACATTGGAATTACCCTATGACCTTGCAATCTTAGCATAGGAGGTAGTTTTTCAAGAGAGAATAGAGCGTCTGTGACACTTTGTTCTAAAATGTTTGTTGTGTCATAAAACACGCACCAACAGGTCCCTCGATCTCTTTGAAGCATAATGGGGGCTTGTTGTGACCTTTTCACACATCGCCCCATTCAGATGGGGACCCCCTTATTTTTGCTCCGTTCCGGTCTTTTGGCTTGGGTTTTTCCTCGCTCTCTTGCTCTGTCTCTTTTCTGGTGTCTGTCTTTCCGGGGGTTGTGTCGTCATTGAGCTTAAACGTGAAAATATAGGCCAATTCTAAAATTAGGGTTTCATCATTTTTGGTCAAGTCAAGGTCAAGTAGGGCCAGTAAATTGAACTTAGCAATGTTGTCAGTAGACATCCAGCAGGCTTCCAGCCAAATTTCATCAGATTCCGAGATACTTACTATTTTTAGTAAGTCTGCAATCTGGCAATTTGTCGCATTTTCGAGATTAGATCATCATACAGTTCAGAGTACATCGGGCCTTGCATGCCAAATTTGAGCAAAATTGGACAACTTACTATTTTTAGCAGTCCGGCTTCCGGACAAATTTCGGTCCGGATGCAGAGATTTTCTTTGCATGTCTGGATATTCCTTCTGGGTTTTTCGAGACCTTCGCGGTGATATAACATGCAAGTCGAGATGACCACTTTCAGGATTCAGCCTTAGAGGCTATTTTTAGGGTTTGCATGTCGGAGTTTTTTTGCATGTCAGGTGATTCCTGATGGGTTTTTCGAGAGCTTCGCGATGGTGTGACATGCAAACAAGGATTCTCACTCAGTAAGGAACTTGCTATTTTTAGCAGGTATGTCGGCGCCGCCACCCAGTAGTTGAGGTTCACGAGCTGATCCGCGGTGTTGCAGAAACGAGAGCAAACGGAGATCTTTTGATACACATGCAACGCAAATTAGGGTTTCCAGCTTTGGAGCCTAAAAATAGGCATCAAAAGTCAGAATCTTCGAAATCCGGTGTAAACCACCTCGATCAGCGTCCTTCAGGCTGTCTGCTGGTGAAATTTCAGGTCAAACGGAGCACTTACTATTTTTAGTAAGTCAAATTGGAAACTGGCTAAAAATAGTAAATCGTTGCATGCATCAGTGTCGGCAGCAAGGTCACGTGGTGAGGATCGCCTCATCCGAATTTCAACTCGATCGGAGCTTGGGAGCTATCAGAATCAAGAGCTTACTATTTTTAGTAAGCCACCCTCAGAAACAGGCTATAAATAGCAGGGTGACTAAAAGTTGCAGTGTCGACAGGTTGAAAAGGTTATGAAGAAGCTGTGTTTAAAATTTCAGGCCATTCCGAGCTCCAGAAGTCCAAATTCAAAGGACTTACTATAAATAGCAGGGCACGTAGGCTGGCGAGGATGATGAAAATTTTGTCTAAGTCTGGAGTCTCGTCCAGCAGGCATACCAAAATGCGCCCAGATTGATGAAGAGGCATAAAAATTTCAAGATGCAAGTTCATCCACCACACAGGGCAAAATGCGCCCAAGATAAGAAGGTCAACAAAAGTCAAAAGTTTTTGTCCTGCTCAGGGGTCCAAATGCGCCCAAGGAGGAAGAGGGAAAAGTTGAAGAAAAAATTCTAAGTATGAAAAATCCTTCTCTCTCATTGGAATGCGCCCATCCTTCTCTCTCATTGAAATGCGCCCATCCTTCTCTCTCATCAGAATGCGCCCAACTTACAAGGAGTCAAAGCGTGGTCAACATTTTCCGTCCTCCTTCATGGCTAAAATGCGCCCAAGTTCATGCAAGTCAAGACAAAAGTTGGAAGTTGGAGGGTCACAAGGCGTGGAAGCTAGTTTCATCCTTCTCCCTCATTGAAATGCACCCATCCTTCTCTCTCAAGGAAATGCGCCCATGTTTGAAGTGTAAGTGGTAAATGCGAATGGTAAACAAGGTGAAAATGTTACCTAGGCGTGGTAAACTCAAGGTAAAAGGTGGACGTTATCCTCCTCCACACTTAGAATGCGCCCAAGGTGGTGGGCCTTAGTGAAATCTGGCTAGGCGTTGAGGATGAAATGCTAGGCGTTGGAAAATATTTGGAAGTGTGGAGAATAAAATGCTATGTAAAGTGTGCGCCTAGAGTAAGGGAGTTATAAGGTGTTGGAAATTTTTTCAAAGATATTTGAAGGCGTTAAGGATGAAATGGCAAGTGCTAGGCGCCTTGGGTAGAAATAAAATATTTTCTAAGTGTTTAAAATTTGCCTAGGCGTTGGGCTTTTAATGAATATTTTCCAAGTGTGTAGTGTGGAGTGAAGATGAAATGGGCAAGGCATGCCGGAACAAATAAAAATTTTCTAAGTGAAAGTTCCTCTCCACTGGCGATCAACAAATTTTTCTAAGGCAAGATTTCCAAAGTGCAAGAAGATTTTAAAATATTTTCTAAGGAAAATTATTTTCTTCTTAGAAAATACGCCTAGAGCTCCAAGTTGATGAATTTTCCGGAGCACGAGCAACTCTTCTCAGTGATGGAGTCAGAAACAATTATAATTCAAGTTCTTCAAATTTTTTCGAGAGGTCAGAGCTACACAAAGTGATCACAGGCGAAGAACGAGTTTAAAATGATGGAAATAATATTTTTCTAAGGTTCAAAATTCGAAAATTTAAATGAACCCGTTCGTTGGGTACCTATGGATTCGAGGCGTTCTGAAGAAAATTTGCTTCTGGGTACTGAACATTTGCGATGATGAATGGATTTCCAAGTCTTCTGAGCTTCGCCGACACTTTTTCAGTGAAGAATTTAATCAGTGCTCGAATTGTGGATTTTCCTAAGGGAGAATTTTAAATTTTCTAAGGCAAATTTAAATAAAATGAGTTTCCAGAGTGAATTTTCTTCGAACGATGAATCTAAAGGGAATTGCCTAGATGATTTTGATTAAATTCTTCGAAGATGAATTTTCCAGAGCTGATGATTCGAATTCAAGTGACGGAGCTCCAGCTGGTGAGTAAAATATGATGAAGTTAAATTAAATTTTTTCGAAGAGGAATTCAAAACGCCAGTCAAAGTCAAGTTTCTAGAAGAATAATATTCCCGACGACTGGAGACAAGTGTCAGAAGAAGTAGAGAGGGAAATTTCGAATTCTTGAAGTGGAGTAGTGGAGTTTAATGGCACTGGCTAAAATTAACGTCTTCTAGAATTTGAATTTTAGCTATAAAATGGAGAGGCTTTTCACTCATTTTCACAGCTGGAGAAAGCGCACTTGCTCTGAGATTGAAGCATCGAAGTAAGTTGCTGAGGTTTGAGGGAGTTCGAATTTTGCTGAGAGGTTGAACTTGTTGAAGAAGACGTCTTGGAGGCTTGAGAGTTGCCATTTGAGGGACGTCCTTGCTGAGGTTGCTAGAGGCTTGAGGGTGGTGCGCCATTGCTGATTGAAGAAGTATTTTGAGAAGAAGCTTAAAAAGGTACGCCATTGCTGAAAGATTGAAAAGTACGGCCTTGCTGGCATTGAAGTTTGAAATCTGATTTGCTTAGTTGAAGTTGCTGGAGTAGATTTGAAAGGACGCCTTGTATTGGTTGAAACATTGAGAACTTTAAAAGTACGAACTTGCTAGTGTGAGATTGATGGTTTAAAGTGCAAAGTTAAGAAGTTTGTTATGTGCCGATTGCTGGTTTGAAGTGAAGGACGTAGAAATTAAGATTGTTGATTGCTGATACAAAGTCATTCAATCTGCTGATTGAGAAGTAGAGTCATCAGAGTTCACTTAGAAATCTGTTCTAAGTGTCGGAATTTGAACTTATTCAAGGAAGAGGCTGAGGTTTGCAAACGAGAATTATTGCAGCTTCTAGAATTCAACTGCAGCCCCTATATCCTGCCTTATTTTATTTAAATCTGATTGCTGATGAAACGTTTGTTATGTTGCAGATGGCTGAAGCGAGGACAACCGGAAAGGACAATGGTGCCTCAAGACAAGCTACGATCAAGAAGCTGAGCAAAACGTTCATGCCGGAATCAAAGTTCATTTCAAAGCTGGGCAAGTTGACAGACACGAACTTGGGCTCTGTCAACTTGGAGACCCTCAAGAACAGGCTGTTGGAATTGGAAGTCATCGGGCTTCGGTCACTTCGCACAACATCGTCCGAAGTGGGCTATATGCAGCTGCTGGTTTTCCGTCAGCTATTCAGTGTTCGGAGTTGATAATGGAGTGCGCCAACTGTTACGAGAAAGAACACCGGTCGATCACGTCACCAGATGGCCAAGTGCTTACCAGTCTCACTCCGTGCCATTGGTGAAGCTTTTGGGATCCCGGTGCACAGGAACATGATTTACAAATCCAGGGAGCGAGCAGAGCGGATGTATGCTTCTGCTTTTGAGCGATGCATGGATACAATTAACACTCACTGGATGAGCACTCCGAAGCCGTCTCGTACGAAGGCTGCCGAAAGCAGATCATAGCAGAGGACTTGAAGCAGGAATATTGTGATCTTATCATGTTGCTGAGCAGGGTTGGTGGATGCCCACAGTCCTATATTTTTGAGCCATGGATGTTTTATTACATCAACCTGGTGTTAGAAGGAAAGGATTATGTCAATTGGGCTGAGATGATCAGCGATAACATACATGAGCAGCTCCTGAGTTTGCGGAGGACTAAAACGTTTTACATGAGCTCCTATCTCATTTATATGTTGGCACGGATGACGAGGTACAGAGGAATTTCTTACAAGGAACCCATCGGTTGTGGCTCCCACCAGTTCAAAATCCATGAGGCGTGTACGCAGTTGCACCTGTCGAGCACAACCCACTATAAGCGTGTCAACGATTCATTCACCATGTACATCAAGAGGCTGCCGGAGAGGTTCTGATCACCGAGAATCTCTAGAAATGCCGAGGCTAATTGAAAGGTATGGGTCTTTGGTTTATTAGGTTTCAAGATTTTTCATACATTAGGCTGCAAGGATTTTCTTCATACCCATATAGGCTGCCTAAGTACCCCCGGATAGAATAATAATGCTAGAGATAGCTAGACAGTTGCTGGCCTTTGACAAAATCCAGAAGAAAAAGAAGAAAGGAGGGATAGAGTTTCCAATTGTGATGGGCAACTCGGATGAGGTTTGTCCTTCGATACAGGCAGCTAGAGAAGCTGAAAGTGAGCTTCAATTTTATCATTTCTCATATCACACAAGTAGACAACACTATGACCCACACCATAACATCAACTGGGTGTTGTCAGAGGAATTCAAACATAAGGCCACTATAGAAGATTACTGGGCTGATGCAGTTGATGAGATTGAAGTGAGGAAGAGAATGTTCTCTAGATTGCCGATTACTCTGATCAGGGAGTGTGAGGTAGTTCCGGTTCCGGACCAGGTTAATGAGGACATGGATGTTGTTCATCCAGACTATGCAGCTGTTCGGGATACTCCACTTCCGCCTATTGATTGGTCAGAGCCCGAGGTTGCTGATTTGGATACTCTTTCTATCCCGGTTATGACATTCACCAGGGCATGGGTTGACAGGAAAGTAAATAGATTGAAAAGTAGGTCAATTGCCTTGACCTACAACTTGATGGGAGATCACAGGACGCCCACCACAGGAAGGAAGAAACAGATCACAAGAGGACCAGAGTCCAGAAAGAAAGAATTAGTTCAGCCAGAGCCTCCACGAGTTACAGTGGCAGTACCTTTGGAGACCGTTCTCCAAGCATACAGGAGGTGTCTTTATTTGCTGATCAGAGGGTTACATTGAATCAGGTACCGGAGATACAGAATGATATTCAGCCTCCACGGAGGGAGTCAATTGGCCAGAGTGCCAATGTACCTGTCAGGATTGATCAGCAGGATGATGAGGGGACTATTACTGACCCTCAGTTTCAGCAGGAGATAGAGGCGGCCATGAATGATGGCGATGATGATGATATAGTGTCGGGTGACACTCAGCCACTCGAGGACAATGAGCCTCGCCAGAATGAGGAAGAAGTGGAACAGGTTAGAGAAGTCGAGGCACAGGAGCAGCAGCCCTTTGATATATTATACGAGGTGCCCGATTGGCTTAGAGATAGAATGCGAAGAAGCCCGAGCGAGGAGATTGATCCAGCAGTTGAGATGGAAGAGTTTTTGAACCGGATCAGTGCTCCTCCACCGAAGAAGAAGGCAAGAAAGTTTTCGAAGATCTCCACGGATGAGGATGGCTCGTACTCTTCGCATTAGCGTCCGCTGAGTCGAGTGTGAGCCGGAGCGAAGCAGCTCCTGAAAACTATGTGGTCACCACTCTTGACGGGCGCCCTACTTGGTGCAGTTGTTGAGAAGTCGCGATAACTCCTTCCTTGCCCTCAAAGGATAGATTATTCAAAGAAAGAAGGAAAATATAAGAATTGAAGCGAAACAAAGGCGTTAGTTGGATACGTTCGCCGATTGTCACCGTTCTCGAGAGCGGGATGTACCCGGTGATAGAGCCTCCGGCGGATGTACCTAGAGAGTCGATCAGCGGCTTAGTAGAGTTGGGGAGGAATGTACAGGCGGAACAAATGGAGTCACCTTGGGGTTAAAATGCGGAGACGAGAGAATTCATGGAGGACCTATCTTTTGCTTTTCAGAGGCCTCTTCTATTTTGTACGGATGGATGCGGTGGATCATGCTTGGAGGCGATGCTTCCATCTATCAGAGTAGGTGATCCAGCGTCTTGAGGTGTTGAGGCATGTGCCATTGCGTTGCTGATTGATGGAGGTGTCATTGGCGAATGACCGATATGATTTCTCTCGGTGGTATTCTTCGGCTATCACAGGGCGTGGCTTCTTCGATGCAGCACAGGCGGATTCAGCCAGGATTCACAAGGCTATGGCCAATATTATAGATGGAGTTCAGAACACCTTCGAGGCCATCTTCGCTAGGCGGCTGAGTCCAGAGGAGATAAGTTTTGATAATTTGAGGGATTTGCTGGTTCCCTTCTTCGCAGATGTTAAGACCTTCGTACAAGATGACATTGAAAATACTGCTACATTCTCCACTTTGATCCAGAACACGCAGGACTCATTGGCTGCTTGGAGAAAATCTTGTACGAGGCACGAGCACTCAGTTACAGTGTTAGAGTTTCAGTTAGATTGTGTTCCACCAATTTCAGCTCAGGAGGTTGAGGCCGTACTTAGCAGATTTGTTGAGTTGGCAATCAGAGAGAAGGCAAATGGGAACACACTACTGGACGAGGAGCTTCTAGAAGACTGAATATGGATCATTTATTGCATTTGCTATTTTGGGAGTGAGTGGGAATCTTTGATTCATTTAATGTACCACTCCCTATTCTGGCAGTTTTTAGGGTTAGGGCTGAGGTGGCACGATTCTGGCCACTCTATTGATTGTAACCCTAGCCGTCCTTTGGGACTTGGCTAGCTATAAAAGGGGGAGTCCCCCTCATTTGTAAGGGATTAGAATTAGAGATTAGAAATCAGAATATTAGAAGATAGATCAGAGCTAGAGATTGTTGAGTAGAGCTAGATAGTGTAGAGCATTTTGCATAATTTGGAGAAGAAAGAAAGTTTTCCCTTTGAAAACTTTTGAAGAGACTGTTGTGTAACACATTTTGTGATAATAGATCTTTTCATTGATGATGGAATTTGTCTTGTCATGAAATGCTAGCAAGGTTTCTTCTTCCTTTCGTATCCAAGTAGATTAAATTCATGCAAGTAGCTTACTTTGGTGTGTGGTGTTTCATTGAGATAGCTTCATTTTATTCCATACCACTAGCGGCTTGTTGATGATAAGTCTGCCTTGCGTGGTCAACTGGACATTATCTTGTGCTTGACTTCGGTTATGGCTTACATACTTATATGCGTTGTTCTGATGGTGTACGTATGTTAAACTGTAACTTGAATACCTTTCGCTATCCCCTTTGAAGATTGCACCGATTTTGCTGAGGCTGTCCGACGGAGGCTAGGTGAAATCTGGTTGAAGTCTATTGAGACGAAGCCCCACATACCTTGCATTTAGAATAGAGTACCAATTTCTTAGGTCCTTTCCCTTTTACTTTCAGCATACTTCTTGTTAGTTTTAGAAAAGAATACACATTGCCAAATCATACACGTAAGAATCCCCTTCAAATTACATATCAACTGCTGACTGTGAGAAGTCTGAACAACTACGTAAGTCCCCTTGACATACCAGCAATATCACATCAAGCCAAACTGAGCCTATTCGCACTAAAGGAACCTTGGAGTTGAACGCACGAACTTTCTGGCAATCTTAGCGTGCGGAATACTTTGATCAAGAGAGAATAGAGCGTCCGTTGGGCGACTTTGTTCTGTGTTGGTGCGGTCTCAAAAACCACGTCAACAGAACTGGCGCTAGAAGGAGGGCCTTCAAGGATTCTTCGCAGTGAAGCAGTCATTTTCAAATAAGAAGGGATTTCATTGAAAAGAACTTCATTAGAGAAAGAAATTATCATGAGTAAAGATGGTGCTACCGCATAGAGAAATATTCCCAGTGTTGCAGCCTAACTTGGGATTCAACGACGACCAGGAGGACATTCTTTCAGGGTTGAACAATCTTGCTTGGAAAACAAAGGAGAGCTACGCCCAGTACATGAGAACTTGCTTCGTGTTGGAGGAAGAAGAAGAAAAAGCCATTGAAATCCAAGTTGCAATTGAAAGGAATTTGCTTGATCAAAGACTACCACTCGCTCCTCTTCCTCGCCGATAGTAATCAGCTACATCCTGGATCGCATTAGTTCATTCTCGCCAGATAAGTTGAAAAGAATTTTGAGGTCCACGCCAAGCTCATCCAAGGATTTTGTGGAGTTAGAATTGCCTACGCGAGCAAGGAAGAAGAAAGAAGTCCGTCCAAGCGAAGAAGTCGAGTCAAGTGAAGAAGTGTTGTCAAACGAAGAAGCTCAGTCTAGTGAAGAAAGCGGAGAAGAGATTACAAGTTTATTCCGAACTCCACCAAGTGTTTCAAGGTTTGCTCAACCTAAAACCGTTCAAGTTACCACACCAGTGTTTGTTCAGCAACAACCACCAGTTCAGGTTACCACAACCCCAGTTATCGTATATCAAAGGAGGTATCCAAATCAAGCAATGGCTCAACCAGGAGGCCAACCCGCTCCTAACGGTGCTACTTGGCTAGTCACCAATCCATCTCCTCTTGAGTTTGCTGACTATCACGATATGCCAAAGAATCCGGAGCATTTCTGCACCAAGTACCAAGTCCATGATCCGAACCGTTCTGCAGAGGATCATATTAAGATGTTCGAAGATCATTTGCGAAATAGACAAATTGCCTACGCAGATGTGGCTTGCAGATTGTTCCCGTATTCCTTGGGAGAAGAAGCTCACTTTTGGTTCATACATTTGCCAGTTGGGTCAATCAGAACATGGGAGCAGATGAAGGAGGCTTTCATTGGGAAGTTTGGTATTCCTATCACCCCAGTGGAGCTTTTCCGTCAATTCACGGAGGTGAGAAGACAAGACAAAGAACCTATTCATGCCTTCAACAACAGATTCCAGAAGGCTCTTACGAGGTTGCGTACTCCGTACATGGTTCCCGATGCAAGGGAAAATTACTATGCAGCCTTGGACCCATTGACCGCAATGTTCGTGAGACAAGCTCATCCCATTCCAGCAGACATGAACCAAGCATACGCTAAGGCGGTTGAAGTAAGTCAGAATATGGGCCAAAACATAACTGGACCTTCTTTGTACACTGGCTTGGTTACCACGAATAATCAAATGCAGACTCTTGCTCCAGCCTGGAATCAACAAGTTCCAGCATTGAATCCAGTTCCGCAACCGGCATATCATGTTACGCCACCATCGGATCAATTAATTCTCCATCCTGGGATACCCTTATCCCAGACTCCAGCTACACAGCCTGTCTATCTCCAGAACACAGTACCTGCAACAAGGACACAAGAGGAGAAAGATGAAATGAAAGAATTAGTAGAACAAATGAAAAGGCTGTCATCTGAGGTAACTCACCTCAGAAATCAAAATAATCAAATGCAATCAATGATAAAGAATTATCAGGCACATCCAGGTGCCAATCGAGGATATCACAATAATCCTCAACACCATCAGGATGCCCATCAAGGACATGGACATGACAACAGCCATGGGTATCGAAACAATAATCAAGGATATCAGAAGAGGTCCTGGAATACTGGGCCTAACAATGGAGGAGTTCCATCACCGCTGGATAATCCGCCACCTCCAGAAAATCGTCCCACGGACAGAGTGTTTCTGGCAGAAGCTGCTATGTCAGGATGGTGTCGGCTTCATAACACAAGTCAACACTCAGAATTACAATGCCATGAGTTTCAAGTAGCAGCTGATATTTTCAAAGGAGAAGTAAAAAGCACGGAAGGTACTGAAAATCCTCCGACCACTGGGTATGAGATTGTACCAGTGCAAAGGTATGACCAGGCATTAATCATAGAAAGTGTCAATCTCGTGTCTGAATACCAAAGCTACGCGCCACCAGAAGCTAGTTATAGATTTCCGCCAGCTTCGGCTAACGGTCCCGTGGAGGCGCTAGATACTCAAGTTTATTCAGAAGCTCAAACATATTCAGAAGTTCAAGGTACTTATTCAGAGGAGCCATATGAGCAGGGTAACTACGTTTTCCCACCTCTCGATAATAGCGTGTTAGTAGAAGGAAGTAGAGAGGTGCAAGCATTCCAAACTTCCGGAGGAGCAGCACCCAAGGTGTACCAGAGGACTTATCATCAGAGAGAGCCTTTGACGTCCTCAATTCCTCCGAATAACTTCGCGACCCCGCCGAATCCAAACGCGAGCAACAATCCAAATTTGCCTAGGGATTCTCCGGAATACAGACAACAGAATGTGATGCAGAATAGAAATGGACAACAAACTGTCCAGCAACAGCCCGTCCACGTGATGCAGCGTCCTCAAAAGGACAATCTTCCAAGAGATGACATGAAAAGATTAAGTTCCTATGTGCTAGAAGAAGTGAAGAAGATAAAGGTTAGTCTTCCCTTGTATGAGTTGATGAAAATCTCTGAGGTTAGAAACACAATCTTGGGAAGTCTGTATGAGACACCAGTTGCGAAGAGTACACCTCAAGAAGCACCTAGTTCATCAAGGAATCCTCCAGTAAATGTACAATCCCGTCCTGTGCAGAATGCAAACATGGTAGAGGAAGTGCCTTACGCGCCGTTCAACGCTTGGGAAGCTCCACAGCAGTCGCAAGGTTTTGTTGGGGTAGTACAAGGATCTTCAAGTGAACCGGAAAAGCTAAAAACTGAAGATAAAAGAAAAGTTAGATTCAATTTGCCCACAGAGCAAAAACAAGAGCAGACACAAAGGGTTGCCCAGGGCAATCAAGTTCCATTGGATAAGGGAGATGAAAAGAAGAATACTCCTGAAGAAAGGAAGAAACCAGTTGTCTTCTACCAGGGGAAAGATGAGCCAGCCCCGTTCTTGGTATCAGTTAGAATCTTTGGGAAGTTATTACACAATTGTCTGATTGATTCCGGTGCTTCTAGCAACGTCATGCCATTGAAGGTGTGTCAAAGGTTGGGTATAGTCCCGTTGCATACTACAAAGAAGGTGACTCAACTAGACAAAACTGAAGTACCAGTGGTTGGGGAGTTAAATAATATTCATATGCAGTTGTCAGCTGATCCCCGAATCCAGAGCTGTATCGACATATCAGTGGTTGACATACCGGATGGGTACGGCATGTTACTGAGCCGAGACTGGGCAAGAAAGCTGAATGGGTACATTGCAACAGACTTCTCCCACATGTGGCTTCCATGGAAAGGAGTCCCAAATCAGATCAAGATTGATAGTACACCGAGACTGAAGCTGATGATCACGGAATATGGAGAAGATAATGAAATCATGTTTATAGAGACTGACTTAGGTTCATATAGGCCTGTCAAGCAAGAGGTATTGATGCTGCAAAATGCAAACGAGGGAAAATGTTTGGAAGAAACCACGAGCTCCACCGAAGTGTTGATTGAAAGTGACTCAAGTGATAGTGAAGGTGGAGGAACATTTGAGAATTTCAGGGACTTTGTCCTAAACAGCGTAAAACAAGAAACAGAGTTAGGAAAAGATGCTTCAATTAAGAATTTGCTGCTTCCCAACTGGTGCAGAATAC
Organism: Sequoia sempervirens; assembly: GCA_007258455.2. Taxonomy (NCBI): domain Eukaryota; kingdom Viridiplantae; phylum Streptophyta; class Pinopsida; order Cupressales; family Cupressaceae; genus Sequoia; species Sequoia sempervirens. Next base: position 49,970 of record VDFB02356369.1, on the reverse strand, counting down.
ACGAAGCATTCCATTCAGAGATCACTTGTGCCCTGTGCAAGGTGGCACTAGAACAAGTTGCAAGGCTTGTTCCCCATACTCCATTACAAGAAGAACATCAAGAAGAAAAGGAGATTTTAATAGGACATCAAAAGATGAATGAAGAGAATAGTGTTGTGGTAGAAGAAATTGTAAAACATGATACCACTCAGTCAAAAGTTGAAGAAAAGACTTCAGAGGTCTGCAATCAAGAAGAGACACGTGTTCAGTCTCCCAATACCCCTACAGAGAATCAAGTGTGGACTTTAAAGTTTGATGGATCAAAGTCAAAGAAAGGAAACGGAGCAGGATTTGAATTGGTTAGCCCAACAGGAGAAGCTTATTTGGGTTCCTATAGGCTCCAGTTTTCATGCACCAACAACGTTGCTGAATATGAGTCCTTGATCCACGGATTACTCCTTGCAATTCAGAAAGGAGCTAAGATTGTACATGCTATTGGAGATTCTGACATTGTGGTCCGACAAGTAAGGAAGCAGTTCGCCTGCCATGACAAGAGATTGAACCGTTATCGGAACAGAGTTTGGGACCTAATAGAGAGTTTTGATGCATTCAACATAAAGCAAGTCTACCGATCTAAAAATACCGTTGCAAACTCTTTGGCACAAGCTGCCAGTTCTTTGGAGCCATTGGCAATGGAAGGGTTAAAAAAGTTCACGGTGGAGTTGGTTTCAACCCCGGCAATCCCTGATAACATAAAGAATTTTCAAGTGTTCGAAGACGACAAGCAGATTCTGGATTTTCTCACAAACTCAGGAGTGTTTGAAGCACAAATCATAGATGAGGAAGATACTGAAGAGGCTGAATATGATACAGAAGGGATATTGAATTTGAAGACTAATGTAATCCCAAAAGGAATGGTCGAATTGGAGAGGCTATTTGATACTGATAGGCTGAGTAGAAATCAAAGCACGCAAGGCAATGATTGTGAACTTATCAATCTAGGAACAAGTGAACAGGTGAAGAATGTGTTCATTGGAAAGGTTTGCACACCTGAAGAGAAGGAAGGCATCTTAAAAGTCATGAAAGAGTTTCCAGAGGTGATAGCCTGGGGATATGAAGATTTAAAGACATATGATACATCACTGATTACACATACAATACCACTGAAACCAGGAAGCAAGCCATTCAGACAGAGGCAAAGGCCAGTGAATCCATTACTGGAACCGTTAATTTATCAGGAAGTCAAGAAACTTCTTTCTGCCAGGATATCCAGTGAGGCACTCCACGTGGGTCGCCAATCTCGTGCCTGTCAGAAAGAAGAATGGAGAGATAAGATTATGCGTAGATTTCCGCAATTTGAATAGGGCCTCTGAGAAAGACAACTATCCCTTGCCTTCATTAGATGAAGTGTTGCAAATAGTGAATGGTTCACAAATGATGTCCTTTTTGGACGGATACTCGGGCTACAATCAAGTGATGGTTGAACATGAAGACAGATTGAAGACTGCGTTCACCACGAAATGGGGAACGTTTGCCTACAGAAGAATGCCTTTCGGCTTAATCAATGCAGGGGCCACTTTCCAACGAGCAATGGACATCGCTTTTCGAGACCTTGTCGGAAAGTGCATAATAATTTACATGGATGACTTGACGGTGTTCTCGAAGAAAAGAGGGGATCACGTTGAAGATTTAAGAAAGATATTTCAGAGATGCAGAAGATTTGGTGTTTCCCTCAATGCTAAGAAATGTATATTTGGCGTCACCGAAGGTAAACTATTGGGTCACGTTATTTCAGAGAAGGGTATATCAATTGACCCTGAACGTATTGGAGCCATCTCAAGGATTGGTTTGCCGGGCACTCAAAGAGAGTTAAGGTCATTCTTCGGAAAGATCAATTTTGTCAGAAAGTTTATAACTGGATTTGCCGAGATAGTGAGGCCACTGAATGCAATGTTGAAGAAAGATGCAAAGGTTGAATGGACTCCACAGACTAGAAAGGCTTTTGATGAAATTAAACAAGCTATAGTGGACGCTCCAGTGCTGGTCAGTCCGGATTATACAAAGCCTTTTTATTTATATTCGTTTGCCTCAGAGCACACATGCGCCGCAGTACTAACTCAAAGAACTGAAGAAAAGGATGAGCACCCAATTGCTTTTATGAGCTCACCATTGAAAGAAGCAGAGCTGAGGTATCCAAGCATTGAGAAACAAGCGTATGCTTTGGTGAAGGCCGTCAAGAAATTTAGACATTACATCTTGAGGAGCAAGATCCACGCGATTGTTCCAGACGCCACAGTGAAGATTTTGTTAATGCAGAATGAGTTAGGTGAAAGAAGAGGAAAGTGGGTCGCCACTTTGCAAGAATATGATATTGAGATACAGCCGATGAAGTTAGTCAGAGGACAGGCTTTGGCTCAGACGATCGCAATGGTTGGTCCAGAATTAGTTCGACAGGCTTATGTGTTAGAAGAGGTATCTCCCGGGGAGTGGTACGACGATACAGTCTACTACTTGCTGAATCACAGATGCCCCCGCCATTTGAATCCAGTCCAGCGAAGAGCATTGAGAATGAGGAGTCAGAGATTTATGCTTCAGGGATCAGTTCTCTATAGGAGGAACTATGAAGGTATATATTTGAGATGTGTAGGAAAACAAGAAGCAAAACAGTTGATGGAACACTTCCATGAGAAATTTGGAACCGGACACGGAGGAAGTTTAGCCACAGCTCACCAGATCCTGAGGGCTGGTTATTATTGGCCCACGCTCTTCAAAGACACATATGAACATGTGAAGGCTTGCCACATATGCCAGACAGCGGCTAATAGAGGAAGGCATCCCGCTATGCCTTTGCAGCCAGTGATTGAAGTGAGACCATTCGCAAAATGGGGTTTGGATTTTATTGGTATGATCAATCCGCCGTCATCAGGACAACACAGATATATCTTGACAGCGACAGACTACTGCACCAAATGGACAGAAGCACAGGCTTTGAAGCAGTGCACTTCAGATGTAGTCATCAGATTCCTTGAAGAGAACATTGTGACGAGATTTGGATGTCCTCATGTCCTGGTCAGCGACAACGGTTCAGCTTTCTCATCGCTGAAATTTTCCAATTGGGCTTTTGAGTATGGAATTACATTGAGGTTTTCCTCCAATTACTATCCGCAGGGGAATGGACTAGCAGAGTCCACAAACAAGAACTTATTGAATGCCATTAAGAAGTTACTGGATAAAAATCCGAAAGATTGGCACACACAGTTGAGGTTTGCTCTATGGGCAGACAGGATAAGAACAAAGAGTTCCTTGGGAACGTCTCCATATCACTTGGTTTACGGACAGGATCCAGTGTTTCCAGTACAGTTAAGGATCCCAACTCTCCAATTCATTCAAGAATACCTCGAGGGAGAGGATCAAGTTCAGACAAGATTGTCCCAGTTAATGCATCTAGAAGAGAAAAGAGATGAAGCTCTTGAGAATCTAACGAAACACCAAGCTATAGTAAAGAGATGGTTTGATAAACAGGCAAAGATCAAGTCGTTCAGGATTTCTGACTTGGTTTTATATTGGGACAAGGCCCACGAGAAAAAGGGTGATCACGATAAGTTCGACAAGTTGTGGTTGGGCCCGTATCAGATTTCTGAAATCCTTGGGGATAATGCATTTAGATTGCGTACATTGACAGGGGAGGATGTCCCGTTGCCCGTCAACGGACAGTTCCTCAAGCATTATTTCCAGTCCTAGGTTCTCTCTGAGAGCCTCCTTTGTAACATAGTTAGATTAGGGTTTACTTTCCCGTTTGTTTGCTTTCCGTTTGCTTTTTCTGTTTTTCCTTTGTTTTGGTTTTGGTTTGTTGCCCTTTGGGTTTTTGGTTTGGCGTTTCCGTCCCTTGAGTGGTCCGCTCAAGTGGTTTTGGTTTGGAATGGGCAAGGATTTAGGGTTTTCCCGTTGTGATGGGGTGATGATGTTTTAACTTTTCACAACGTGGTTTCTTTCACTGGAATTTGCATAAATTTTTGAAAAGAATTAAGATTGCTTTCCTCTTGTTATCATCCAGTTAGAGATTGAACTCGTCTCGGGAGGTTAATCCGTTGTTGTATCTCAACACGTGAGTCTAAAGACCTTAAAAACCTTACCTATCTCCACTCTAAGTCATTTTGGTTTCTTGGGAAAGGTTTTGGCAGGTGAAAATCTTACATCTTGCTTCAGCGCCACTGCAATTCTCAAACCCATTGGAGGCTTCATTGCCTGCCAGCCAATTGAGGAATTGACGGAGAAATCAAATGATGAAAAGAAAGTGCTTAAAAGAAAAATCTGAAAAGAAAAGAAAAATGAGAAAATGAAAATGAAAGAAATATCACAAGATATTGGTTTTGGGAACATACGAGTAACTCCACCGGGGCTATGGACGCCCGGCCGGCAGTGGAGCAATATTCGTGAGAATTGTAGCGATAACCTCGTCGGGGCTATGGACGCCTGACTGGCAGCGAGGCAATGTCCAGGATGCTTTTGAAGTTAAGATATTTATATAACCTACTACGACCAATTCCGGAAGTCGACATGGTTCAGAGGTGGAATGCATGCACACACTCACAAGGTTTTAGATGAAAGTGTTTTGATCCAATATCGGATTCTTCTCCCCTTTTGAGTAAGTGTTCTTTTTGCATGATGGTTCGAGGAAGACTAATCTGAGTTCAATTCTTAAAGTGTTTTTCAACACTTTCCCGTGGAGTCGCCAGATGTTGTGACCTTTTCACACATCGCCCCATTCAGATGGGGACCCCCTTATTTTTGCTCCGTTCCGGTCTTTTGGCTTGGGTTTTTCCTCGCTCTCTCGCTCTGTCTCTTTTCTGGTGTCTGTCTTTCCGGGGGTTGTGTCGTCATTGAGCTTAAACGTGAAAATATTGGCCAATTCTAAAATTAGGGTTTCATCATTTTTGGTCAAGTCAAGGTCAAGTAGGGCCAGTAAATTGAAAATTGAACTTAGCAATGTTGTCAGTAGACATCCAGCAGGCTTCCAGCCAGTTTTCATTGAATTCCGAGATACTTACTATTTTTAGTAAGTCTGCAATCCTGGGCAATCTGTCAGCATTTTCGAGATTCGATCATCAGCATTCAGAGTACATCAGACTGCTTGCATGCCAAATTTGAGCAAAATTGGACAACTTACTATTTTTAGCAATCCAGCTTCCGGACAAATTTCAGGGTCGGATCGCGGATTTTCTTTGCATGCGGATATTCCTTACGGGTTTTGAGACCCAGCCGGTGATATAACATGCAAGTCGAGATGACCACTTTCGATTGACCTTCCGAGGCTATTTTAGGGTTTGCATGTAGGAGTTTCTTTTGCATGTCGGTGATTCCTGATGGGTTTTCGAGAGCTTCGCGATGGTGCTGACATGCAAACGAGGATTCTCACTCATTAAGGAACTTGCTATTTTTTAGCGGCGGGTATGTCGGCGGCCGCCACCGTTGGAATACGGTGATCCGCGGTGTTCTTAAGAGCAGAGCAACAGTCTTTTTGATACACATGCAACGCAAATTAAGGTTTCCAGCTTTGGAGCCTAAAAATAGGCATCAAAAGTCAGAATCTTCGAAATCCGGTGTAAACCACCTCGATCAGCGTCCTTCAGGCTGTCTGCTGGTGAAATTTCAGGTCAAACGGAGCACTTACTATTTTTAGTAAGTCAAATTGGAAACTGGCTAAAAATAGTAAATCAGTTGCATGCATCAGTGTCGGCAGCAAGGTCACGTGGTGAGGATCGCCTCATCCGAATTTCAACTCGATCGGAGCTTGGGAGCTATCAGAATCAAGAGCTTACTATTTTTAGTAAGCCACCCTCAGAAACAGGCTATAAATAGCAGGGTGACTAAAAGTTGCAGTGTCAACAGGTTGAAAAGGTTATGAAGAAGCTGTGTTTAAAATTTCAGGCCATTCCGAGCTCCAGAAGTCCAAATTCAAAGGACTTACTATAAATAGCAGGGCACGTAGGCTGGCGAGGATGATGAAAATTTTGTCTAAGTCTGGAGTCTCGTCCAGCAGGCATACCAAAATGCGCCCAGATTGATGAAGAGGCATAAAAATTTCAAGATGCAAGTTCATCCACCACACAGGGCTAAATGCGCCCAAGATAAGAAGGTCAACAAAAGTCAAAAGTTTTTGTCCTGCTCAGGGGTCCAAATGCGCCCAAGGAGGAAGAGGGAAAAGTTGAAGAAAAAATTCTAAGTATGAAAAATCCTTCTCTCTCATTGGAATGCGCCCATCCTTCTCTCTCATTGAAATGCGCCCATCCTTCTCTCTCATTGAAATGCGCCCATCCTTCTCTCTCATCAGAATGCGCCCAACTAACAAGGAGTCAAAGCGTGGTCAACATTTTCCGTCCTCCTTCATGGCTAAAATGCGCCCAAGTTCATGCAAGTCAAGACAAAAGTTGGAAGTTGGAGGGTCACAAGGCGTGGAAGCTAGTTTCATCCTTCTCCCTCATTGAAATGCGCCCATCCTTCTCTCTCAAGGAAATGCGCCCATGTTTGAAGTGTAAGTGGTAAATGCGAATGGTAAACAAGGTGAAAATGTTACCTAGGCGTGGTAAACTCAAGGTAAAGGGTGGACGTTATCCTCCTCCACACTTAGAATGCGCCCAAGGTGGTGGGCCTTAGTGAAATCTTGCTAGGCGTTGAGGATGAAATGCTAGGCGTTGGAAAATATTTGGAAGTGTGGAGAATAAAATGCTATGTAAAGTGTGCGCCTAGAGTAAGGGAGTTATAAGGTGTTGGAAATTTTTTCAAAGATATTTGAAGGCGTTAAGGATGAAATGGCAAGTGCTAGGCGCCTTGGGTAGAAATAAAATATTTTCTAAGTGTTTAAAATTTTCCTAGGCGTTGGGCTTTTAATGGATATTTTCCAAGTGTGTAGTGTGGAGTGAAGATGAAATGTGCAAGGCATGCCAGAGCAAATAAAAATTTTCTAAGCGAAAGTTCCTCTCCACTGGCGATCAACAAATTTTTCTAAGGCAAGATTTCAAAAGTGCAAGAAGATTTTAAAATATTTTCTAAGGAAAATTATTTTTCTTAGAAAATGCGCCTAGAGCTCCAAGTTGATGAATTTTCCGGAGCACGAGCAACTCTTCTCAGTAATGGAGTCAGAAACAATGATATTTCAAGTTCTTCAATTTTTTTCAAGAAGTCAGAGCAACGCAGAGTGATCACGGGCGAAGAACGAGTTTAGATGATGAAAATGATATTTTTCTAAGGTTCAAAATTCGAAAAATTAAATGAACCCGTTCGTTGGGTACCCATGAATTCGAGACATTCTGACGAAAATTTGCTTCTGGGTACTGGACATTCGTGATGATGAATGGATTCCTAAATCTTTCAAGCTTCGCCGACACTTTTTCAGTGAGGAATTTGATCAGTGCTTAAGTTATGAATTTTCCTAAGGGAGAATTTTGAATTTTCTAAGGCAAATTTGAATAAAATGAGTTTCCAGAGTGAATTTTCTTCGAACGATGAATCTAAAGGGAATTGCCTAGATGATTTTGATTAAATTCTTCGAGGATGAATTTTCCAGAGCTGATGATGAAGTTAAGAATTCGAATTCAAGTGACGGAGCTCCAGCTGGTGAGTAAAATATGATGAAGTTAAATTAAATTTTTTCGAAGAGGAATTCAAAACGCCAGTCAAAGTCAAGTTTCTAGAAGAATAATATTCCCGACGACTTGAGACAAGTGTCAGAAAAACCAGAGAGGGAAAATTCGAATTCTTGAAGTGGAGTAGTGGAGTTTAATGGCACTGGCTAAAATTAACGTCTTCTAGAATTTGAATTTTAGCTATAAAATGGAGAGGCTTTTCACTCATTTTCACAGCTGGAGAAAGCGCACTTGCTCTGAGATTGAAGCATCGAAGTAAGTTGCTGAGGCTTGAGGGTGGTGCGCCATTGCTGATTGAAGAAGTATTTTGAGAAGAAGCTTAAAAAGGTACGCCATTGCTGAAATATTGAAAAGTACGGCCTTGATGGCATTGAAGTTTGAAATCTGATTTGCTTAGTTGAAGTTGCTGGAGTAGATTTGAAAGGACGCCTTGTATTGGTTGAAACATTGAGAACTTTAAAAGTACGAACTTGCTAGTGTGAGATTGATGGTTTAAAGTGCAAAGTTAAGAAGTTTGTTATGTGCCGATTGTTGGTTTGAAGTGAAGGACGTAGAAATTAAGATTGTTGATTGCTGATACAAAGTCATTCAATCTGCTGATTGAGAAGTAGAGTCATCAGAGTTCACTTAGAAATCTGTTCTAAGTGTCGGAATTTGAACTTATTCAAGGAAGAGGCTGAGGTTTGCAAACGAGAATTATTGCAGCTTCTAGAATTCAACTGCAGCCCCTATATCCTGCCTTATTTTATTTAAGTCTGATTGCTGATGAAACGTTTGTTATGTTGCAGATGGCTGAAGCGAGGACAACCGGAAAGGACAATGGTGCCTCAAGACAAGCTACGATCAAGAAGCTGAGCAAAACGTTCATGCCGGAATCAAAGTTCATTTCAAAGCTGGGCAAGTTGACAGACACGAACTTGGGCTCGGTCAACTTGGAGACCCTCAAGAACAGGCTGTTTGGAATTGGAAGTCATCGGGCTCCGGTCACTTCGCACAACATCGTCCGCAGTGGATTGTATGCAGCTGCTGGTTTTCCGCCAGCTATTCAGTGTTCGGAGTTGATTATGGAGTGCGCCAATTGCTACGAGAAAGAACACCGGTCGATCACGTCACCAGATGGCCAAGTGCTTGCCAATCTCACTCCGGCAGCCATTGGTGAAGCTTTTGGGATCCCGGTGCACAGGAACATGATCTACAAATCCAGGGAGCGAGCAGAGCGGATGTATGCTTCTGCTTTTGAACGATGCATGGATACAATTAACACTCACTGGATGAGCACTCCGAAGCCGTCTCGTACGAAGCTGCCGAAGCAGATCATAGCAGAGGACTTGAAGCAGGAATATTGTGATCTTATCATGTTGCTGAGCAGGGTTGGTGGATGCCCACAGTCCTATATTTTTGAGCCATGGATGTTTTATTACATCAATCTGGTGTTAGAAGGAAAGGATTATGTCAATTGGGCTGAGATGATCAGCGATAACATACATGAGCAGCTCCTGAGTTTGCGGAGGACTAAAACGTTTTACATGAGTTCCTATCTAATTTATATGTTGGCACGAATGACGAGGTACAGAGGGATTTCTTACAAGGAACCCATCGGTTGTGGCTCTCACCAATTCAAAATCCATGAGGCGTGTACGCAGTTGCACCTGTCGAGCACAACCTATTATAAGCGTGTCAACGATTCATTCACCATGTACATCACGAGGCTGCTTCAGGAGAGGTTACAGTGCAGAATCTCTAGAAATGCCCAGGAGCTAATTGAGAGGTATGGGTGCTGGTTTATACAATTTCCAAGATTTTCATACATTTCAGCCGCAAAGGATTTTCTTCATAATTCCATATAGTCACGGCACCCAAACAGATAAAATATTAATAAGTAGAGATAGCTAGACAGCTTGCTAGCCTTTGACAAAATCCGAAGAAAAGAAGAAAGGAGGGATAGAGTTTCCAATCAGGATGGGTAACCCTGATGAGGTTTATCCTTTCCAGATATTGTGCAAATAGAGAAGCCGAAGTGAGCTCAATTTTATCATTTCTCATATCACACAAGTAAACAACACTATGACCCGCACCATAACATCAACTGGGTGTTGTCAGAGGAATTCAAACACAAGGCCACCATTGAGGATTATTGGGCTGATGCAATTGATGAGATTGAAGTGAGAAAGAGGATGTTCTCTAGATTGCCGATTACTCTGATCAGGGAGTGTGAGGTAATTCCAGTTCCGGACCAGGTCAATGAGGACATGGATGTTGTTCATCCAGACTATGCAGCTGTTCGGGATACTCCACTTCCGCCTATAGATTGGTCAGAGCCCGAGGTTGCTGATCTTGATACTCTTTCCATCCCAGTTATGACATTCACCAGGGCATGGGTTGACAGGAAAGTAAATAGATTGAAAAGTAGGTCAATTGCCTTGACCTACAACTTGATGGGAGATCACAGGACGCCCACCACAGGAAGGAAGAAACAGATCACAAGAGGACCAGAGTCCCCGAAAAGAAAAGCAATGGTTCCACCTGTGAGCTCACCATAAGAGTAATCTTGAGCATTTACCGCCTCCAAGCACAGCGGAGGTGTCTTTATTTGCTGATCGAGGATTGCAAGGAACTGCACTCGAGATACAATGATATTCCAGCTCACCTGAGGAGCCACTACGAAAGTGCCACTGCATCAAGTAGGGTTGATCAGCAGAATCAGCAGGATGATGAGGGGACTATTACTGACCCTCAATTTCAGCAGGAGATAGAGGCGGCCATGAATGATGGCGACGATGATGATATAGTGTCAGGTGACACTCAGCCACTTGAGGACGATGAGCCTCGCCAGAATGAGGAAGAAGTGGAACAGGTTAGAGAAGTCGAGGCACAGGAGCAGCAGCCCTTTGATATATTATATGAGGTGCCCGATTGGCTTAGAGATAGAATGAGAAGAAGCCCGAGTGAGGAAATTGATCCAGCGGTTGAGATGGAAGAGTTTTTGAACCGGATCAGTGCTCCTCCGCCAAAGAAGAAGGCAAGAAAGTTTTCGAAGATCTCCACTGATGAGGATGGCTCTCGTACTCTTCACGTTGCTGTCCCACGAGTCGAGTGTGACCGGAATGAAGCAACTCCGGAAAACTATGTGGTCACCACTCTTGATTTGGGACGCCCTACTGGTGCTCAGATTGTTGAGGAGTGCGATAACTCCTTCCTTGCCCCCTCAAGGATAGATTTCTTATCTAAGAAAGAAGGAAAATATAAGAAGTTGAAACGAGAACACAAGGCTAGTTGGATATGTTCAAGAAGTTCCTAGTTTCTGATGGCGATGTACTCGATAGAGCCTCCAAACAGATATTCAGGAGAGCCGATCAGGCTTGGTAGAGTTGGGGAGGATGGCACAGGAGGCGCATACAATGTCAGTTCGTGACGGAGACGAGAATATGGAGGACCCTAGTTTCTTTGCCTTTTCAACAGCCTCTTCTATTTTGGACACGGATTTTATGCGGGATCATGCTTGGGGCGATGCCTCTATCTATCGTGAGTAAGGTGATCCGTCAGCCTTGAGGTATTGAGGATGTGCCATTGCGCTGTTTATCGGATGGAGGTGTCATTCAGCGAACACCGAGTGATTTTGCCATCACGGGCGTGGCTTCTTCGACAAAGATACAGCGATTCCCAAGCCAGGGTACACAAGGCTATGGCCAATATCATAGATGGATTTCAGAACACCTTCGAGGCCATATTTGCTAGGCGGCTGAATCCAGATGAGATAAGTTTTGATAATTTGAGGGGTTTGCTGGTTCCCTTCTTCGCAGATGTTAAGACCTTTGTACAGGATGACTTTGAGAATACCGCTACATTCTCCACTTTGATCCAGAACACGCAGGACTCGTTAGCTGCTTGGAGAAAATCTTGTACAAGGCACGAGCATTCAGTCACGGTGTTAGAGTTTCAGTTGGATTGTGTTCCACCGATTTCAGCTCAGGAGGTTGAGGCCGTACTTAGCAGATTTGTTGAGTTGGCAATCAGAGAGAAGGCAAATGGGAACACACTACTGGACGAGGAGCTTCTAGAAGACTGAATATGGATCATTTATTGCATTTGCTATTTTTGGGAGTGAGTGGGAATCTTTGATTCATTTAATGTACCACTCCCTATTCTGGCAGTTTTTAGGGTTAGGGCTGAGGTGGCACGATTCTGGCCACTCTATTGATTGTAACCCTAGCCGTCTTTTGGGACTTGGCTAGCTATAAAAGGGGGAGTCCCCCTCATTTGTAAGGCATTAGAATTAGAGATTAGAAATCAGAATATTAGAAGATAGATCAGAGCTAGAGATTGTTGAGTAGAGCTAGATAGTGTAGAGCATTTTGCATAATTTGGAGAAGAAAGAAAGTTTTCCCTTTGAAAACTTTTGAAGAGACTGTTGTGTAACACATTTTGTGATAATAGATCTTTTCATTGATGATGGAATTTGTCTTGTCATGAAATGCTAGCAAGGTTTCTTCTTCCTTTCGTATCCAAGTAGATTAAATTCATGCAAGTAGCTTACTTTGGTGTGTGGTGTTTCATTGAGATAGCTTCATTTTATTCCATACCACTAGCGGCTTGTTGATGATAAGTCTGCCTTGCGTGGTCAACTGGACATTATCTTGTGCTTGACTTCGGTTATGGCTTACATACTTATATGCGTTGTTCTGATGGTGTACGTATGTTAAACTGTAACTTGAATACCTTTCGCTATCCCCTTTGAAGATTGCACCGATTTTGCTGAGGCTGTCCGACGGAGGCTAGGTGAAATCTGGTTGAAGTCTATTGAGACGAAGCCCCACATACCTTGCATTTAGAATAGAGCACAAATTTCTTAGGCCCTTTCCCTTTTACTTTCCGCATACTTCTTGTTAGTTTTAGAAAAGAATACACATTGCCAAATCATGCACGTAAGAATCCCCTTCAAATTACATATCAACTGCTAACTGCGAGAAGTCTGAACAACTACGTAAGTCCCCTTGACATACCAGCAATATCACATCAAGCCAAACTGAGCCTATTCGCACTAAAGGAACCTTGGAGTTGAACACACGAACTTTCTGGCAATCTTAGCGTGTGGAATACTTTGATCAAGAGAGAATAGAGCGTCCGTTGGGCGACTTTGTTCTGTGTTGGTGCGGTCTCAAAAACCACGTCAACAGAACTGGCGCTAGAAGGAGGGTTGAACGAGGAAGGAACACATTGCTTCAGTTATCATTCATTTTATGCTTGCCTCTCCTCCTAGCACATCAACAGAACTGGCGCTAGAAGGAGGGCTGAACGCGAAGCATCGAGCAGTTGAACTCCAAATTCTATCAAATTTTATTATTTGAGGAGGCAATCTTAGAGACTCTTTTACCCTCCTCCAAGCGCTCAACAGAACTGGCGCTAGAAGGAGGGCTGAACGAGGAAAGAATACATTGCTCGGGTTGTTATTCATTTTATGCTTGCCTCTCCTCCTAGCACGTCAACAGAACTGGCGCTAGAAGGAGGGCTGAACGAGGAAAGAACACATTGTTCCGGTTGTCATTCATTTTATGCTTGCCTCTCCTCCTAGCACATCAACAGAAACTGGCGCTAGAAGGAGGGCTGAACGAGGAAAGAACACATTGTTCCGGTTGTCATTCATTTTATGCTTGCCTCTCCTCCTAGCACATCAACAGAAACTGGCGCTAGAAGGAGGGCTTCAAGGATTCTTCGTAGTGAAGCAGTCATTTTCAAATAAGAAGGGATTTCATTGAAAAGAACTTCATTGGAGAAAGAAATTATCATGAGTAAAGATGGTGCTACCGCATAGAGAAATATTCCCAGTGTTGCAGCCTAACTTGGGATTCAACGACGACCAGGAGGACATTCTTTCAGGGTTGAACAATCTTGCTTGGAAAACAAAGGAGAGCTACGCCCAGTACATGAGAACTTGCTTCGTGTTGGAGGAAGAAGAAGAAAAAGCCATTGAAATCCAAGTTGCAATTGAAAGGAATTTGCTTGATCAAAGACTACCACTCGCTCCTCTTCCTCGCCGATAGTAATCAGCTACATCCTGGATCGCATTAGTTCATTCTCGCCAGATAAGTTGAAAAGAATTTTGAGGTCCACGCCAAGCTCATCCAAGGATTTTGTGGAGTTAGAATTGCCTACGCGAGCAAGGAAGAAGAAAGAAGTCCGTCCAAGCGAAGAAGTCGAGTCAAGTGAAGAAGTGTTGTCAAACGAAGAAGCTCAGTCTAGTGAAGAAAGCGGAGAAGAGATTACAAGTTTATTCCGAACTCCACCAAGTGTTTCAAGGTTTGCTCAACCTAAAACCGTTCAAGTTACCACACCAGTGTTTGTTCAGCAACAACCACCAGTTCAGGTTACCACAACCCCAGTTATCGTATATCAGAGGAGGTATCCAAATCAAGCAATGGCTCAACCAGGAGTCCAACCCGCTCCTAACGGTGCTACTTGGCTAGTCACCAATCCATCTCCTCTTGAGTTTGCTGACTATCACGATATGCCAAAGAATCCGGAGCATTTCTGCACCAAGTACCAAGTCCATGATCCGAACCGTTCTGCAGAGGATCATATTAAGATGTTCGAAGATCATTTGCGAAATAGACAAATTGCCTACGCAGATGTGGCTTGCAGATTGTTCCCGTATTCCTTGGGAGAAGAAGCTCACTTTTGGTTCATACATTTGCCAGTTGGGTCAATCAGAACATGGGAGCAGATGAAGGAGGCTTTCATTGGGAAGTTTGGTATTCCTATCACCCCAGTGGAGCTTTTCCGTCAATTCACGGAGGTGAGAAGACAAGACAAAGAACCTATTCATGCCTTCAACAACAGATTCCAGAAGGCTCTTACGAGGTTGCGTACTCCGTACATGGTTCCCGATGCAAGGGAAAATTACTATGCAGCCTTGGACCCATTGACCGCAATGTTCGTGAGACAAGCTCATCCCATTCCAGCAGACATGAACCAAGCATACGCTAAGGCGGTTGAAGTAAGTCAGAATATGGGCCAAAACATAACTGGACCCTCTTTGTACACTGGCTTGGTCACCACAAATAATCAGATGCAGACTCTTGCTCCAGCATGGAATCAACAAGTTCCAGCGTTGAATCCAGTTCCGCAACCGGCATATCATGTTACGCCACCATCGGATCAATTAATTCTCCATCCTGGGGTACCCTTATCCCAGACTCCAGCTACACAGCCTGTCTATCTCCAGAACACAGTACCTGCGACAAGGACACAAGAGGAGAAAGATGAAATGAAAGAATTAGTAGAACAAATGAAAAGGCTGTCATCTGAGGTAACTCACCTCAGAAATCAAAATAATCAAATGCAATCAATGATAAAGAATTATCAGGCACATCCAGGTGCCAATCGAGGATATCACAATAATTCTCAACACCATCAGGATGCCCATCAAGGACATGGACATGACAACAGCCATGGGTATCGAAACAATAATCAAGGATATCAGAAGAGGTCCTGGAATACTGGACCTAACAATGGAGGAGTTCCATCACCGCTGGATAATCCGCCACCTCCAGAAAATCGTCCCACGGACAGAGTGTTTCTGGCAGAAGCTGCTATGTCAGGATGGTGTCGGCTTCATAACACAAGTCAACACTCAGAATTACAATGCCATGAGTTTCAAGTAGCAGCTGATATTTTCAAAGGAGAAGTGAAAAGCACGGAAGGTACTGAAAATCCTCCGACCACTGGGTATGAGATTGTACCAGTGCAAAGATATGACCAGGCACTAATCATAGAAAGTGTCAATCTTGTGTCTGAATGCCAGAACTACGCGCCACCAGAAGCTAGTTATAGATTTCCGCCAGCTTCGGCTAACGGTCCCGTGGAGGCGCCAGATACTCAAGTTTATGAGGAAGCTCAAGTTTATTCAGAAGCTCAAACATATTCATAAGTTCAAGGTACTTATTCAGAGGAGCCATATGAGCAGGGTAACTACGTTTTCCCACCTCTTGATAATAGCGTGTTAGTAGAAGGAAGTAGAGAGGTGCAAGCATTCCAAACTTCCGGAGGAGCAGCACCCAAGGTGTACCAGAGGACTTATCACCAGAAAGAGCCTTTGACATCCTCGATTCCTCCAAACAATTTCTCAACTCCACCGAATCCGAATGCCAGCAACAATCCAAGTTTACCAAGGGATTCTCCAGAGTACAGACAACAGAATGTGATGCAGAATAGAAATGGACAACAAACTGTCCAGCAACAGCCCGTCCACGTGATGCAGCGTCCTCAAAAGGACAATCTTCCAAGAGATGACATGAAAAGATTAAGTTCCTATGTGCTAGAAGAAGTGAAGAAGATAAAGGTTAGTCTTCCCTTGTATGAGTTGATGAAAATCTCTGAGGTTAGGAACACAATCTTGGGAAGTTTGTATGAGACACCAGTTGCGAAGAGTACACCTCAAGAAGCACCTAGTTCATCAAGGAATCCTCCAGTAAATGTACAATCCCGTCCTATGCAGAATGCAAACATGGTAGAGGAAGTGCCTTACGCGCCGTTCAACGCTTGGGAAGCTCCACAGCAGTCCCAAGGTTTTGTGGGAGTAGTACAAGGATCTTCAAGTGAACCTGAGAAACCAAGGACCGAGGATAAGAGAAGAGTTAGATTCAGTTTGCCCGCAGAACAAAGGCAAGAGCAGACCCAGAAGGTCACCCGTGATAATCAAGTTTCACCATGGGATGAAAAGAATGAAAGAAAGAGCATTGTACCCGAGGAAAAGAAGAAACCAGTTGTGTTCTATCAGGGGAAAGATGAACCAGCCCCATTTTTGGTATCGGTCAGAATCTTTGGGAAGTTATTGCACAATTGTTTGATTGATTCCGGTGCTTCTAGCAACGTTATGCCATTAAAGGTGTGTCAAAGGTTGGGTATAGTCCCGTTGCATACCACCAAGAAGGTGACCCAGCTCGACAAAACCGAAGTACCAGTGGTTGGAGAGTTAAATAATATTCATATGCAGTTATCAGCTGATCCACGAATCCAGAGCTGTATTGACATATCAGTGGTCGACATACCGGATGGGTACGGCATGTTACTGAGCCGAGACTGGGCAAGAAAGCTGAATGGGTACATTGCAACGAACTTCTCCCACATGTGGCTTCCGTGGAAGGGAGTCCCAAATCAAATCAAGGTTGATAGTACACCGAGACTGAAGCTGATGATCACAGAATATGGAGAGGATAATGAAATTATGTTCGTAGAGACTGACTTAGGCTCGTATAGGCCTGTCAAACAAGAAATATTGATGCTGCAAAGTGCAAATGAAGGGAGATGTTTGGAAGAAACCACGAGCTCCACCGAAGTGTTGATTGAAAGTGACTCAAGTGATAGTGAAGGTGGAGGAACCTTTGAGAATTTCAGGGACTTTGTCCTGAACAGTGTAAGACAAGAAACAGAGTTAGGGAAAGATGCTTCAATTAAAAATTTGCTGCTCCCCAACTGGTGCCGAATACACGAAGCATTTCATTCAGAAATCACTTGTGCCCTGTGCAAGGTGGCACTAGAACAAGTTGCAAGGCTTGTTCCCCATACTCCATTACAAGAAGAACATCAAGAAGAAAAGGAGATTTTAATAGGACATCAAAAGATGAATGAAGAGAATAGTGTTGTGGTAGAAGAAATTGTAAAACATGATACCACTCAGTCAAAAGTTGAAGAAAAGACTTCAGAGGTCTGCAATCAAGAAGAGACACGTGTTCAGTCTCCCAATACCCCTACAGAGAATCAAGTGTGGACTTTAAAGTTTGATGGATCAAAGTCAAAGAAAGGAAACGGAGCAGGATTTGAATTGGTTATCCCAACAGGAGAAGCTTATTTGGGTTCCTATAGGCTCCAGTTTTCATGCACCAACAACGTTGCTGAATATGAGTCCTTGATCCACGGATTACTCCTTGCAATTCAGAAAGGAGCTAAGATTGTACATGCTATTGGAGATTTTGACATTGTGGTCCGACAAGTAAGGAAGCAGTTCGCCTGCCATGACAAGAGATTGAACCGTTATCGGAACAGAGTTTGGGACCTAATAGAGAGTTTTGATGCATTCAACATAAAGCAAGTCTACCGATCTAAAAATACCGTTGCAAACTCTTTGGCACAAGCTGCCAGTTCTTTGGAACCATTGGCAATGGAGGGATTAAAGAAGTTCACAGTAGAGTTGGTTTCGACCCCGGCAATCCCTGATAACATAAAGAATTTTCAAGTGTTCGAAGACGACAAGCAGATTCTGGACTTTCTCACAAGCTCAGGAGTGTTCGAAGCACAAATTATTGATGAGGAAGATACTGAAGAGGCTGAATATGATACAGAAGGGATATTGAATTTGAAGACTAATGTAATCCCAAAAGGAATGGTCGAATTGGAGAGGCTATTTGATACTGATAGGCTGAGTAGAAATCAAAGCACGCAAGGCAATGATTGTGAACTTATCAATCTAGGAACAAGTGAACAGGTGAAGAATGTGTTCATTGGAAAGGTTTGCACACCTGAAGAGAAGGAAGGCATCTTAAAAGTCATGAAAGAGTTTCTAGAGGTGATAGCCTGGGGATATGAAGATTTAAAGACATATGATACATCACTGATTACACATACAATACCACTGAAACCAGGAAGCAAGCCATTCAGACAGAGGCAAAGGCCAGTGAATCCATTACTGGAACCGTTAATTTATCAGGAAGTCAAGAAACTTCTTTCCGCCAGGATTATTTTTCCAGTGAGGCACTCCACGTGGGTCGCCAATCTCGTGCCTGTCAGAAAGAAGAATGGAGAGATAAGATTATGCGTAGATTTCCGCAATTTGAATAGGGCCTCTGAGAAAGACAACTATCCCTTGCCTTCATTAGATGAGGTGTTGCAAATAGTGAATGGTTCACAAATGATGTCCTTCTTGGACGGATACTCGGGCTACAACCAAGTGATGGTTGAACATGAAGACAGATTGAAGACTGCGTTCACCACGAAATGGGGAACATTTGCCTACAGAAGAATGCCTTTCGGCTTAATTAATGCAGGGGCCACTTTCCAGAGAGCAATGGACATCGCGTTTCGAGACCTTGTCGGAAAGTGCATTATAATTTATATGGATGACCTAACGGTGTTCTCGAAGAAAAGAGGAGATCACGTTGAGGATTTGAGGAAAATATTTCAGAGATGTAGAAGGTTTGGTGTTTCTCTGAATGCTAAGAAATGTATCTTTGGCGTCACCGAAGGTAAACTGTTGGGTCACGTTATTTCAGAAAAGGGTATATCAATTGACCCTGAACGTATTGAAGCTATCTCAAGGATTGGTTTGCCAGGCACTCAGAAAGAATTAAGGTCATTCTTCGGCAAGATCAATTTTGTCAGAAAGTTTATAACCGGATTTGCTGAGATAGTGAGGCCCCTAAATGAAATGTTGAAGAAAGATGCAAAGGTTGAGTGGACCCCACAGACTAAGAAGGCTTTTGATGAGATCAAGCAAGCTATAGTGGACGCTCCAGTGCTGGTCAGTCCGGATTATACAAAGCCTTTTTATTTATATTCGTTTGCCTCAGAACACACATGTGCAGCAGTACTAACTCAAAGAACTGAAGAAAAGGATGATCACCCAATTGCTTTTATGAGCTCACCATTGAAAGAAGCAGAGCTGAGGTATCCAAGCATTGAGAAGCAAGCGTATGCTTTGGTGAAGGCCGTCAAGAAATTTAGACATTACATCTTGAGGAGCAAGATCCACGCGATTGTTCCAGACGCCACGGTGAAGATTTTACTAATGCAGAATGAGTTAGGTGAAAGAAGAGGTAAGTGGGTCGCCACTTTGCAAGAGTATGATATTGAGATACAACCGATGAAGTTAGTCAGAGGATAGGCTTTGGCTCAAACGATTGCAATGGTTGGTCCGGAATTAGTTCAACAGGCTTACGTGTTAGGAGAGGTATCTCCCGGGGAGTGGTACGACGATACAGTCTACTACTTGCTGAATCACAGATGCCCCCGCCATTTGAATCCAGTCCAGCGAAGAGCATTGAGAATGAGGAGTCAGAGATTTATGCTTCAGGGATCAGTTCTCTATAGGAGGAACTATGAAGGTATATATTTGAGATGTGTAGGAAAACAAGAAGCAAAACAGTTGATGGAACACTTCCATGAGAAATTTGGAACCGGACACGGAGGAAGTTTAGCCACAGCTCACCAGATCCTGAGGGCTGGTTATTATTGGCCCACGCTCTTCAAAGACACTTATGAGCATGTGAGGGCTTGTCATGTCTGTCAGACAGCAGCAAATAGAGGAAGACATCCTGCTATGCCTTTGCAACCAGTGATTGAAGTGAGACCATTCGCGAAGTGGGGTTTAGATTTATCGGTATGATCAATCCGCCCTCATCAGGACAGCATAGATATATTTTGACAGCAACAAACTACTGCACCAAATGGACAGAAGCGCAGGCTTTGAAGCAGTGCACGTCAGATATAGTCATCAGATTCCTTGAAGAGAACATTATGACAAGATTTGGATGTCCTCATGTCCTGGTCAGCGACAACGGTTCAGCTTTTTCATCGCTGAAATTTTCCAATTGGGCTTTTGAGTATGGAATTACATTGAGGTTTTCCTCCAATTACTATCCGCAAGGGAATGGACTAGCAGAGTCCACAAACAAGAACTTATTGAATGCCATTAAGAAGTTACTGGATAAAAATCCGAAAGATTGGCACACACAGTTGAGGTTTGCTCTATGGGCAGACAGGATAAGAACAAAGAGTTCCTTGGGAACGTCTCCATATCACTTGGTTTACGGACAGGATCCAGTGTTTCCAGTGAAGTTAAGGATCCCAACTCTCCAATTCATTCAAGAATACCTCGAGGGAGAGGATCAAGTTCAGACAAGATTGTCCCAGTTAATGCATCTAGAAGAGAAAAGAGATGAAGCTCTGGAGAATCTAACGAAACACCAAGCTATAGTAAAGAGATGGTTTGATAAACAGGCAAAGATCAAGTCGTTCAGGATTTCTGACTTGGTTTTATATTGGGACAAGGCCCACGAGAAGAAGGGTGATCATGATAAGTTTGACAAGTTGTGGTTGGGCCCGTATCAGATTTCTGAAATCCTTGGGGATAATGCATTTAGATTGCGTACATTGACAGGGGAGGATGTCCCATTGCCCGTCAACGGACAGTTCCTCAAGCATTATTTCCAGTCCTAGGTTCTCTCTGAGAGCCTGCTTTGTAAAATAGTTAGATTAGGGTTTGCTTTCCCGTTTGTTGCTTTCCGTTTGCTTTTTCTGTTTTTCTTCCGTTTTGGTTTTGGTTTGTTGCCCTTTGGGTTTTTGGTTTGGCGTTTTCGTCCCTTGAGTCGTCCGCTCAAGTGGTTTCGGTTTGGAATGGGCAAGGATTTAGGGTTTTCCCGTTGCGATGGGGTGATGATGTTTTAACTTTCACAACATGGTTTCTTTCACTGGAATTTGCATAAATTTTTGAAAAGGACTAAGGTTGTTTTCCTCTTGTTATCATCCAGTTAGAGATTGAACTCGTCTCGGGAGGTTAACCCGTTATTGTGTCTTAACACGCGAGTCTAAAGACCTTAAAAATCTTACCTATCTCCATTCTGAGTCATTTTGGTTTCTTGGGAGAAGTCTCAGCAGGTGAAAATCTTACATCTTGCTTCAGCGCCACTGCAATTCTCAAACCCATTGGAGGCTTCATTGCCTGCCAGCCAATTGAGGAATTGACGGAGAAATCAGATAATGGAAAAGAGAATATGCTTAAAAGAAATATCTGAAAAGAAAAGAAAATGAGAAAATGAAAATGAAAGAAATATCACAAGATATTGGTTTTGGGAACATACGAGTAACTCCACCGGGGCTATGGACGCCCGGCCGGCAGTGGAGCAATATTCGTGAGAATTGTAGCGATAACCTCGTCGGGGCTATGGACGCCCGACTGGCAGTGAGGCAATGTCCAGGATGCTTTTGAAGTTAAGATATTTATATAACCTACTACGACCAATTCCGGAAGTCGACATGGTTCAGAGGTGGAATGCATGCACACACTCACAAGGTTTTAGATGAAAGTGTTTTGATCCAATATCGGATTCTTCTCCCCTTTTGAGTAAGTGTTCTTTTTGCATGATGGTTCGAGGAAGACTAATCTGAGTTCAATTCTTAAAGTGTTTTTCAACACTTTCCCGTGGAGTCGCCAGATGTTGTGACCTTTTCACACATCGCCCCATTCAGATGGGGACCCCCTTATTTTTGCCCCGTTCCGGTCTTTTGGCTTGGGTTTTTCCTCGCTCTCTTGCTCTGTCTCTTTTCTGGTGTCTGTCTTTCCGGGGGTTGTGTCGTCATTGAGCTTAAACGTGAAAATATTGGCCAATTCTAAAATTAGGGTTTCATCTTTTCTGGCCAATTCAAGGTCGAGTAAAGTCAGTAAATTGAAAATTGAACTTAACAATGTTGTCAGCAGACATCCAGCAGGCTTCCAGCCAAATTTCATCAGATTCCGAGATACTTACTATTTTTAGTAAGTCTGCAATCCTGGGCAATTTGTCAGCATTTTTGAGATTCTGATCATCACACGGCATTCGTGAGTATATCAGATGCTTGCATGCCAAATTTGAGCAAAAACGACAACTTACTATTTTTAGCAACCGCTTCCAGACAAATTTCAGGGTCCGTGATGCGAGATTTTCTTGCATGTCCTGATATTCCTTCTGGTTTTTCGAGACCTTCGCGATGATATAACATGCAAGTCGAGATGACCACTTTCAGATTCAAACCTCCGAGGCTATTTTAGGGTTTGCATGTTGGAGTTTCTTTTGCATGTCGCGATTCCTCGATGGGTTTTTCGAGACCTACGCGATGGTGTGACATGCAAACAAGGATTCTCACTCGGAAGGAACTTGCTATTTTTAGCAGGTGTGTCCCAAGCCGATTCCCGCTAGCTCAGATTCACGAAGCCGATCGCATGCCGTAGAAACGCGACAAACGGAGATCTTTTGATACACATGCAGTCAATTAGGGTTTCCAGCTTCGAGCCTAAAAATAGGCATCAAAAGTCAAAATCTTTGAAAACCGATGTAAACCATCGCGATCAGCATTCTTCAAGCTATCTGCTGGTGAAATTTCAAGTCAAACGGAGCACTTACTATTTTTAGTAAGTCAAATTGGAAATGGCTAAAAATAGTAAATCAGGTGCATGCAGCAGTGTCGGCAGCAAGGTCACGTGGTGAGGATCGCCTCATCCGAATTTCAACTCGATCGGAGCTTGGGAGCTATCAGAATCAAGAGCTTACTATTTTTAGTAAGCCACCCTCAGAAACAGGCTATAAATAGCAGGGTGACTAAAAGTTGCAGTGTCGACAGGTTGAAAAGGTTATGAAGAAGCTGTGTTTAAAATTTCAGGCCATTCCGAGCTCCAGAAGTCCAAATTCAAAGGACTTACTATAAATAGCAGGGCACGTAGGCTGGCGAGGATGATGAAAATTTTGTCTAAGTCTGGAGTCTCGTCCAGCAGGCATACCAAAATGCGCCCATATTGATGAAGAGGCATAAAAATTTCAAGATGCAAGTTCATCCACCACACAGGGCAAAATGCGCCCAAGATAAGAAGGTCAACAAAAGTCAAAAGTTTTTGTCCTGCTCAGGGGTCCAAATGCGCCCAAGGAGGAAGAGGGAAAAGTTGAAGAAAAAAATTCTAAGTATGAAAAATCCTTCTCTCATTGAAATGCGCCCATCCTTCTCTCTCATTGAAATGCGCCCATCCTTCTCTCTCATCAGAATGCGCCCAACTTACAAGGAGTCAAAGCGTGGTCAACATTTTCCGTCCTCCTTCATGGCTAAAATGCGCCCAAGTTCATGCAAGTCAAGACAAAAGTTGGAAGTTGGAGGGTCACAAGGCGTGGAAGCTAGTTTCATCCTTCTCCCTCATTGAAATGCGCCCATCCTTCTCTCTCAAGGAAATGCGCCCATGTTTGAAGTGTAAGTGGTAAATGCGAATGGTAAACAAGGTGAAAATGTTACCTAGGCGTGGTAAACTCAAGGTAAAAGGTGGACGTTATCCTCCTCCACACTTAGAATGCGCCCAAGGTGGTGGGCCTTAGTGAAATCTTGCTAGGCGTTGAGGATGAAATGCTAGGCGTTGGAAAATATTTGGAAGTGTGGAGAATAAAATGCTATGTAAAGTGTGCGCCTAGAGTAAGGGAGTTATAAGGTGTTGGAAATTTTTTCAAAGATATTTGAAGGCGTTAAGGATGAAATGGCAAGTGCTAGGCGCCTTGGGTAGAAATAAAATATTTTCTAAGTGTTTAAAATTTGCCTAGGCGCTGGGCTTTTAATGAATATTTTCCAAGTGTGTAGTGTGGAGTGAAGATGAAATGTGCAAGGCATGCCGGAACAAATAAAAATTTTCTAAGTGAAAGTTCCTCTCCACTGGCGATCAGCAAATTTTTCTAAGGAAAATTATTTTCTTCTTAGAAAATACGCCTAGAGCTCCAAGTTGATGAATTTTCCGGAGCACGAGCAACTTTTCTCAGTGATAAATCCAGAGGCGATGATAATTCAAGTTCTTCAAATTTTTTCGAGAAGTCAGAGCAACACAAAGTGATCGCAGGCGAAGAACGAGTTTAAAATGATGGAAATAATATTTTTCTAAGGTTCAAAATTCAAAAAAATTAAATGAACCCGTTCGTTGGGTACCCATGAATTCGAGACATTCTGACGAAAATTTGCTTCTGGGTACTGAACATTTGTTATGATGAATGGATTTCCAGATCTTTCAAGCTTCGCCGACACTTTTTCAGTGAGGAATTTGATCAGTGCTTAAGTTATGAATTTTCCTAAGGGAGAATTTTGAATTTTCTAAGGCAAATTTGAATAAAATGAGTTTCCAGAGTGAATTTTCTTCGAACGATGAATCTAAAGGGAATTGCCTAGATGATTTTGATTAAATTCTTCGAGGATGAATTTTCCAGAGCTGATGATGAAGTTAAGAATTCGAATTCAAGTGACGGAGCTCCAGCTGGTGAGTAAAATATGATGAAGTTAAATTAAATTTTTTCGAAGAGGAATTCAAAACGCCAGTCAAAGTCAAGTTTCTAGAAGAATAATATTCCCGACGACTTGAGACAAGTGTCAGAAAAACCAGAGAGGGAAAATTCGAATTCTTGAAGTGGAGTAGTGGAGTTTAATGGCACTGGCTAAAATTAACGTCTTCTAGAATTTGAATTTTAGCTATAAAATGGAGAGGCTTTTCACTCATTTTCACAGCTGGAGAAAGCGCACTTGCTCTGAGATTGAAGCATCGAAGTAAGTTGCTGAGGCTTGAGGGTGGTGCGCCATTGCTGATTGAAGAAGTATTTTGAGAAGAAGCTTAAAAAGGTACGCCATTGCTGAAATATTGAAAAGTACGGCCTTGATGGCATTGAAGTTTGAAATCTGATTTGCTTAGTTGAAGTTGCTGGAGTAGATTTGAAAGGACGCCTTGTATTGGTTGAAACATTGAGAACTTTAAAAGTACGAACTTGCTAGTGTGAGATTGATGGTTTAAAGTGCAAAGTTAAGAAGTTTGTTATGTGCCGATTGCTGGTTTGAAGTGAAGGACGTAGAAATTAAGATTGTTGATTGCTGATACAAAGTCATTCAATCTGCTGATTGAGAAGTAGAGTCATCAGAGTTCACTTAGAAATCTGTTCTAAGTGTCGGAATTTGAACTTATTCAAGGAAGAGGCTGAGGTTTGCAAACGAGAATTATTGCAGCTTCTAGAATTCAACTGCAGCCCCTATATCCTGCCTTATTTTATTTAAGTCTGATTGCTGATGAAACGTTTGTTATGTTGCAGATGGCTGAAGCGAGGACAACCGGAAAGGACAATGGTGCCTCAATACAAGCTACGATCAAGAAGCTGAGCAAAACGTTCATGCCGGAATCAAAGTTCATTTCAAAGCTGGGCAAGTTGACAGACACGAACCTGGGCTCCGTCAACTTGGAGACCTTCAAGAACAGGCTGTTCGGGATTGGAAGTCATCGGGCTTCGGTCACTTCGCACAACATCGTCCGCAGTGGATTGTATGCAGCTGCTGGTTTTCCGTCAGCTATTCAGTGTTCGAGTTGATTATGGAGGCGAACTGTTACGAGAAAGAACACCGGTCGATCACGTCACCTGATGGCCAAGTGCTTGCCATCTCACTCCGGCAGCCATTGGTGAAGCTTTTGGGATCCCGGTGCACAGGAACATGATTTACAAGTCCAGGGAGCGAGCAGAGCGGATGTATGCTTCTGCTTTTGAACGATGCATGGATACAATTAACACTCACTGGATGAGCACTCCGAAGCCGTCTCGTACGAAGCTGCCGAAGCAGATCATAGCAGAGGACTTGAAGCAGGAATATTGTGATCTTATCATGTTGCTGAGCAGGGTTGGTGGATGCCCACAGTCCTATATTTTTGAGCCATGGATGTTTTATTACATCAACCTGGTGTTGGAAGGCAAGGATTATGTCAATTGGGCTGAGATGATCAGCGATAACATACATGAGCAGCTCCTGAGCTTGCGGAGGACTAAACGTTTTACATGAGTTCCTATCTAATTTATATGTTGGCACGGATGACGAGGTACAGAGGGATTTCTTACAAGGAACCCATCGGTTGTGGCTCTCACCAGTTCAAAATCCATGAGGCGTGTACGCAGTTGCACCTGTCGAGCACAACCTATTATAAGCGTGTCAACGATTCATTCACCATGTACATCACGAGGCTGCTTCAGGAGAGGTTACAGTGCAGAATTTCTAGAAATTCCCAGGAGCTAATTGAGAGGTATGGGTGCTGGTTTGTACAATTTCCAAGATTTTCATACATTAGGCTGCAAGGATTTTCTTCATACCCATATAGGCTGCCTAAGTACCCAACAGATAAAATAATAATGCTAGAGATAGCTAGACAATTGCTAGCCTTCGACAAAATCCAGAAGAAAAAGAAGAAAGGAGGGATAGAGTTTCCAATTGTGATGGGCAACTCGGATGAGGTTTGTCCTTCGATACAGGCAGCTAGGGAAGCTGAGAGTGAGCTTCAATTCTATCATTTCTCATATCACACAAGTAGACAACACTATGACCCGCACCATAACATCAACTGGGTGTTGTCAGAGGAATTCAAACACAAGGCCACCATTGAGGATTATTGGGCTGATGCAATTGATGAGATTGAAGTGAGAAAGAGGATGTTCTCTAGATTGCCGATTACTCTGATCAGGGAGTGTGAGGTAATTCCAGTTCCGGACCAGGTCAATGAGGACATGGATGTTGTTCATCCAGACTATGCAGCTGTTCGGGATACTCCACTTCCGCCTATAGATTGGTCAGAGCCCGAGGTTGCTGATCTTGATACTCTTTCCATCCCAGTTATGACATTCACCAGGGCATGGGTTGACAGGAAAGTAAATAGATTGAAAAGTAGGTCAATTGCCTTGACCTACAACTTGATGGGAGATCACAGGACGCCCACCACAGGAAGGAAGAAACAGATCACAAGAGGACCAGAGTCCAGAAAGAAAGAATTAGTTCAGCCAGAGCCTCCACGAAGTCACAAGGGAGCAACAGCACTTTGGAGCATCGCTCTCCAAGCATACGAGGTGTCTTTATTTGCTGATCAGAGGATTGGCAAGGAACTGTGCAACGGGGAGATACAGCACGATATTCACTCACCTGAGGGGAGTCAATTACGAGTGCCATCAGACTGCTAGGGGTTGATCACAGGATCGCCAGGATGATGAGGGGACGACATCACCCCGCCAGCAGGAGATAGAGGCTGCCATGAATGATGGCGACGATGATGATATAGTGTCAGGTGACACTCAGCCACTTGAGGACGATGAGCCTCGCCAGAATGAGGAAGAAGTGGAACAGGTTAGAGAAGTCGAGGCACAGGAGCAGCAGCCCTTTGATATATTATATGAGGTGCCCGATTGGCTTAGAGACAGAATGCGAAGAAGCCCGAGCGAGGAGATTGATCCAGCAGTTGAGATGGAAGAGTTTTTGAACCGGATCAGTGCTCCTCCGCCAAAGAAGAAGGCAAGAAAGTTTTCGAAGATCTCCACTGATGAGGATGGTTTCGCACTTTCACGCTAAGTTGTCCTAATGAGTCGAGTGTGACAGTAATGAAGCGCATTCCTAAAACTATGTGGTCACCACTCTGACTTGGGACGCTCTACCGTGCAATGATTGTCGAGAGTGGCGATAACCTCTCCTTGCCCTCAAGGATAGATTATTCAAGAAAGAAGGAAAAATATAAGAAGTTAAACGAGAACACAAGGCTAGTTGGATATGTCTGCCAGCTTGTCCTGCTCCCATGGCGTGGATGTACCAGATAGAGCCTCCAGCGCGATATTCCTAGAGAGTCGAATACCGCTTGGTAGAGCTGGGAGGATGGCATGAGGCGCATAAAACAATGTCAGGGGTTCAGACGAGACAGAAATTTATGGAGGACCTTGCCTTTGCCTTTCAACAGGCCTCTTCTATTTTGACACGGATGGATGCGGTGGATCATGCTTGGGGCGATGCCTCTATCTATCAGAGTAAGGTGATCCAGCGTCTTGAGGTATTGAGGGATGTGCCATTGCAGTTGCTGATTGATGGAGGTGTCATTCAGGCGAATGACCGATATGATTTCTCTCGGTGGTATTCTTTCATTATCACGGGCGTGGCTTTCTGATGCAGTGACAAAGCGGATTCTCGCTGTGGTACATACAGCTGGCATAGATGAGTTCGTAATACTTTCAGGCCATATTTGCTAGGCGGTCAATCCAGATGAGATAAGTTCTTGATAATTTGAGGGGTTTAGCCGGGTTCCCTTCTTCTCAGACAGTTAAGACCTTTGTACGATGACTTTGAGAATAATGGGCTTACATTCTCCACTTTGATCCAACACGCAGACTCTTTGGCTGCTTGGAGAAAATCTTGTACAAGGCACGAGCATTCAAATACCTGTTAGAGTTTCATTGATTGTGTTCCAATCGATTTCAGCTCGTGAGGTTGAGTCAGACTTAGCAGATTTGCTGAGTCAGGGCAATCGAGAGAAGCAAATGGGGAAACACTACCGACGAGGAGCTCTAGGAAGACTGAATATGGATCATTTATTGCATTTGCTATTTTGGGAGTGAGTGGGAATCTTTGATTCATTTAATGTACCACTCCCTATTCTGGCAGCTTTTAGGGTTAGGGCTGAGGTGGCACGATTCTGGCCACTCTATTAATTGTAACCCTAGCCGTCTTTTGGGACTTGGCTAGCTATAAAAGGGGGAGTCCCCCTCATTTGTAAGGCATTAGAATTAGAGATTAGAAATCAGAATATTAGAAGATAGATCAGAGCTAGAGATTGTTGAGTAGAGCTAGATAGTGTAGAGCATTTTGCATAATGTGGAGAAGAAAGAAAGTTTTCCCTTTGAAAACTTTTGAAGAGACTGTTGTGTAACACATTTTGTGATAATAGATCTTTTCATTGATGATGGAATTTGTCTTGTCATGAAATGCTAGCAAGGTTTCTTCTTCCTTTCGTATCCAAGTAGATTAAATTCATGCAAGTAGCTTACTTTGGTGTGTGGTATTTCATTGAGATAGCTTCATTTTATTCCATACCACTAGCGGCTTGTTGATGATAAGTCTGCCTTGCGTGGTCAACTGGACATTATCTTGTGCTTGACTTCGGTTATGGCTTACATACTTATATGCGTTGTTCTGATGGTGTACGTATGTTAAACTGTAACTTGAATACCTTTCGCTATCCCTTTGAAGATTGCACCGATTTTGCTGAGGCTGTCCGACGGAGGCTAGGTGAAATCTGGTTGAAGTCTATTGAGACGAAGCCCCACATACCTTGCATTTAGAATAGAGCACCAATTTCTTAGGTCCTTTCCCTTTTACTTTCAGCATACTTCTTGTTAGTTTTAGAAAAGAATACACATTGCCAAATCATACACGTAAGAATCCCCTTCAAATTACATATCAACTGCTAACTGTGAGAAGTCTCAACAACTACGTAAGTCCCCTTGACATACCAGCAATATCACATCAAGCCAAACTGAGCCTATTCGCACTAAAGGAACCTTGGAGTTGGAACTTAATTTTAACTTTCTCGCAATCTTAGCGCAAGGGAATACTTGATCAAGAGAGAATAGAGTCCGCTAGCTTTAATTTCTTTGTTCCTGTTGGTGCGGTTCAAAACCACGCCAACATCGCAGGCATGTAGGGACAACCGGTGTAGCAGCCTACTCTCAAGTAAGTAAACGCTGGGAATTGGAGAAAAATGCATCCAACTTTACTTACCACCTTATAAGCCTCATCAGATACTCTTCTTCTTTCCAAGGCTGGATCAAAGTTGAAGAGTAAAGGCGCACAGAAAGCATCAGTGACCCGTCTGAAATGGTGAAAGCTCTCCTTTAGCTCCAATTGATAGAAATATCTGTACACAGGCACCATCATTCGATTCCCCTTTGTAGATAGACCTGGGAATTGTCTCATCACAGCCACTGCGTACACTAGGTAAGAAGTCATGTAGAATTTCAATGTAGAAGGAGCATTGATCAACTGCTCGTGCATCTCATCATTGATTTGTTTGCCCTGGCCGATATGCAGACCTTCATTTTCTTATGATCCCCCGATGTATCTATATCCGGGCCGTGGAAAGGTGGATGATCTAAGCCTTTCACTCGCTAGAAACGTGATCATATCCTTGACGTCATCTTTGAAGTCACTTCTCAGGAGTCCTTTCGGCCATCTAGAAACAGATGATCTAGGCTTCTTGAGCCATTGAGTGTTTATCAACTGTTTAGCTTTATTGGGATCAGCATCAAAGATCTCCTGTGCTTTCGATATAGAGATGTCAATATATTTCTCCATATGAGGGACTTTGAAGACAATGTCAAAGAAGTCGGGGTCGAGTCTCAGAATCTCGTGCCCGGAAGAGTCGATCATGCTTCTGCTTTCTCTGATGTAATGAGACGCAACTTGAAGAACAAACTCGGTATTGTGCGCAGCTGTAGGAAACATCGCCACCAAATGGAGGTTGCTGTGTACAATCCCTCTCATTGGATCAGGAAGAGGCTTCATCTCGGTTAGCTTTGCAAAGTCAACCAAGTCTTGATGACCAACTTCTGTATCTTTTATCTCTTCGACTTTGGAAAGCACCATAGTTGGTGGATAGACGCCTTGATATTTGTACTTCATCTTTCCTTTTGCTTTTGAAGAAGAAGGAGGCTTGGTAGCAGTCATCAAAAGGAACTGGAACCCTGATCAATCTTAACTTGATGAACTTTGAAAGTAGACTGCAATCCGTTTAGTCAGAACAAACATGAATTGTTAGGACGCATGGGAAAGCGCGAAATGAGCACGAGGATAGGAAATTATGAAGTGGATGATGAGGCACGCAAAACGATGCACGAATGCGGAAAAATGAGGTTCGGGAGTGCACTGGTCAAAAATGAAGTTCATTTGGGAAGAATTGAGGAAAGCCTGAAAAAAGTGTAAGGGCGCTAAAATTCAGCGCCCTTACATTCTGAAAAAATTGCTTTTGGTGCAAGGGCGCTAAATTTTAGCGCCCTTACACTTTCAGTGTTAGGCATTTTTTGACATCTTCAAAATGTCACAGCGCTAAAATTCAGTGCTTTTGCAAATTTTGACAATTTTGAAAATGTAAATGTAAGAGGGAATGGCGAAAGCGCTTGAGCTTGACAAATGCAATGTTTGTAGCATGAAAGCTTTTGAAGACCATGTCTCATTATCAATGCATACGCATTCAAGGATTTTATCAAGAACTCTTTCTTTTTTGAGATTTCCAAGTTCGCTCCAAAACGCATGAAGAGAGCAACATGAATAACATGCTTTAACAAGCACAACAAACGTTGGAAAGATACAAGTTTTGATAGAACATTGCGCATAAAGGAAATGGCGAATGGAAAGCGCAGGGAAAAAGTATGGAAAGAAACGCATAGGGTTAGAAAGGCTCGCCATTCTTCTTGCGATGAAGGCAAACTATGAATGGAAAACGCGAAGGTAAGACGCAGAGGAAGAGTCAAGAAGAGAATGCGTGGGGTTAGAAGGGATGTGTGTTGAAAAGAAAAACGCGAATGGGAAGGATGAAACACGAAGAGAAACAGAAGAAACGGGGAAACAAAGACGTGAATGAAGAAAAACGCGAAGGGTGAGAACAAAACGCGAATGGAAAGAAAAACGCGAATGGAAAACACAATGCGTAAGAAACAAAAATGTGTATGTTAACAATGAACACATACAAATGAAAAGAATAAAGACAAAGCCAAAAGAAAAACTTACCAGAGCAAAACGCGAAGAATGTTGAAGAAATGGCGAAATCTCCAAAACGCGAATTTGTAGTTTGAAAGGAACTCGCACAGCAAGAGAAGAGAAGAGAAAAATAAAATAAGGACAACTAAAATGGCGAATTCATTCACTTAAGTGAAAATGAAAACTAAAAACCTAACTCAAGTCGAGCAATAAATTTAGGCACAAAAAGTGGCACGATTGATGAAAAACGCGAAAACATGAAGAAACGTGCCAGAAACATGAAAAAAGTTGAAGTGTTGAAGAAAAATGTAACGGCGCAAAAATTTAGCACTATTAAATTTTTTGGAAATTCACTGCATGCAGGGGCGCTAAATTTTAGCGCCCTTGCACTTTCCAGACTTAGCCAATTTTTGGCTTCAGGGCAGGAGCGCACTTTTTCAGTGCCACTGCATTTTTCGTAATTTGCTAAGTATGAACAATGAAACTTTGCGAAAGATCTCGTTTCGAAGGTCTTTGCGAGGCGAACATGACGAAATGCTCGAATTGACTATTCGAGACTTGGGAACGCATTTCGAGGTGGCTCAAAAATCACTCCGTTATGCGTACTTGAACTTCACGAATCCTAGGAAACGGACAAGTTTCGTAGGGGGGTTATCCGTGGAATGAGCGCTGCTAGATTCCATGATAACACATAGCTCATTTGCTCCCAAAGCGTGAAATTGGAAGTTGAATACATGAAACGCGCCCTTGGGAAAGACTGAAGCTCTAAAAAAATTCTAAGTCTGAAATTGAAAGTTTGACATGTAATCTGCGCCTCACTTTGCAAAGAACCTGTTGTGACCTTTTTCACACATCGCCCCATTGCAAATGGGGACCCTCGCTGGTTTGCTCTTAGGGTTTAGCGTTGAGTAGCAATTTCATAGTCTCTGATACCTGGGAATTTCATGTCAAGGTCTGGGGTCATCATCCGAGCCAGGTTGGGAGTTTGAGCCCGAAACTGAACGTAAACGTCATGGGAGTGCTTAGAAGGCCCTGCAGACAAGGATCGCTTGTGCTTTCGCTCAATTCTGACACTTCCTATTTTTTAGGGATTCTGCTTTTTTGCTTTTTTGCTTTTTTTGTTTTTGGCATTTCTAGCCCAATCTGGAATTTACTATTTTTAGAAAGTTGCTTTTTTGCCTTTTTCTATTTTTAGTAAGTTTCTATTTTTAGAAAGTGCTAGGTGTCACTGGCATTTGAGTCAAAAATTTCCATTTTTGGAACTAAAAAGCAGAGAAAAAGTGCATGCAAGGTGAAAAAAGGCGCATGCAAGATGAGAAAAGCAGAGAAAAGGTGCATGCAAAGTCAAAAAATCAACTGGACAAAATCGTGCCTTCATGAGAAAATCACTGAAAAATCAAGTAAAAAGCAAGTAGATCATGGTGAAATTGGCCTAAGTCTGGAAGAGGTACGCCCTTGAGAAAATCCAGTTGAAACTTGAAAAAATCCAGTTGGAAAATCCATTGATTAAAGGGAAAATCCAAGTAAAATTCATCCATTTGGGAAAATTCGCATTCCTCAAGAAAATCCAGTTGGAAAGTTTGAAATTCCAGTTGGACAAAGTGAAAATCGACTAAGGCATAAAAAATTATTGAACTGGACTTTAGGAAATTGAGTCAAAGTGCAATTCCAGTTGGGAAGTGAAAAATCCAGTTGGAAGTCGAATTTTCTCAAGGAGGAATCGAAATTTTTCTAAGGCAAAGTCACTTTGAGAAGTCAAAATTCCAGTTGAAAAGTCAAGAAGTCCAGTTGAAGGTCGAATTTTGCTTAAGGCAGAAAAGATAAAAAGAAAACTTAAGTTTTATTTTAAAACTTAATTATCAAGCCAAAAGGGACGCCTTGTTTGAAAAGTCAAAGATCAGGATAAGATTGCTTTTTCGTTTTACAGCAAAATACAACCAATGAGAAGAAGAAGTCGACCTAAATCAATTTGGGAAGGTTTTTATTATAAAAGATAACTTGTGATCTCATTTTTCATTATTTGCAAAAGTCGAACTTTCTTCATAGGCAAAGCTCTCCCAAGAAAAGACGTCTTTTTCAGCTGCAAGTGGATTTTTCTTGAGTTCCAGAACATTGAATTGGATTTTTTCTCTTCCTTTCCGGATTTTCTTCAAACAACTGCAGGTTATCTTTGGCGATTTTGAGAAGGGAATTGGATTTTTCATTAAAGATTGGAGAAAATTTCAGTATAAACCTTTAAAAATCCAAAAGATTATTTAAAATTCCATGAATGCTTTTTGAAAATAATGAAGGCGGATCAATTTCACTTAAGAATTTATTCTTTATGCAGCCTTTAATCAAGTTCTGGATTTTTAATTAATTTTTAACTTTCCTCCAGCCAAGAAATCGCCTTTTTGCAAATTTATTTAAAAATTCTCTAACTTCGAGTTTCTTACAGGCGCAATGTCTTCTCCAAAGAATGTGGGAGGTGGAGTCAGAAAAGCTCAAGTCAAGGAAGTCCTGAAAGAATTTTATCCAGAATCCCAGTTATCCTCGAAGTGGAAGAAAGTGGCAGATACAAACTTTGAACAATTTAATGCGATTCAGCACAAGAGAAGGATGTTTGGTACAGAAAACGAAATGCCTACGCCTATTGCTGCAAATATTGTTAAGTCTGGACTTCATCAAGCAGCAGGATTTCCGCCTGCAGTTCAGTGCAGTGAGTTAATGGTTGAGTGCGCCAGAAGGTACAATCCTCAAACAAGATCAATTAAAACGCCCAATGGAATCACCTTGGCCTATTTCACAGAGGATTCAGTCAGGGAAGTATTTGGTATTCCCCATCGCCGGAAAATGTTGAACAGGACTCAGCAAGAATCACAGGCCATGTTCGATCAAGCCAAGGAATCCTGTATGGACATCATCAATTCCAACTGGATTAAAGAACCCAAAAGACATCGCTCCAAGTTGCCAAAGAGACTAATTTGCACAGATTTTAAGATAGAATACAGTGATATGATTCATATGCTGAACAGAGTTATGGGAACTTCTCAAGGAGCCTTCTTTGAAGTATGGATGTTTTCATACGTGGAGGAAATCGTATTGGGAATGGAGGCTATAAATTGGGCTAAGTTAATAAGTGATAACATCGATTTCCAGTTGAGAAACCTTGAAAAAACTAAAACCTTCTACATGAGTTCTTATGTGGTTTACATTTTGGCACGGTTCACTAAGTACAGAGGACTGATTTGTAAAGGCGAAGTGGGACTTCAGAAAGATCAACTCAAATCATATGATTGTTACCCGCAACTCCAGCTACATTACAGGGACAATTTCAAGATAACAAATGACGCCTTCCTTATGTATATCACGCGAGTTCTTCAAGGAACAGTGCAGAGGAGGCTATCTAAAGAAGCTATGGTAATGCTTGACAAGTTCGGGTCTTGGTTTATCCAGTTTCCGACATTTACTTATATAAGAATTCATGGATTCTCGGATGCTCCGTACAGGCTTCCTCGATACCCAACAGACAAAATTGTTATGCTTGAAGTTGCAAGGCAACTAGCATGTGTAGACTCCCTTCAGGCGAAGAAGAACAAACAAGGAGTGGATTTTCCGGTTGCAATTGGAAAAATGCTAGAAGTCTGTCCTTCATTACAATCAGCCAAAACAGCAGGGGTAGAGTTGCAATTTTACAAATTCAGCACCTATAATCCAAGGTCCGATTATGATCCTTACCTGAGAATGCACGGGAAGAAATCCCTTCATGTTATGCAGATCGAAGATTACTGGTCTAACCTGATGGATGAGTATGGAGTCAGGAAGAAGATTTGGTCCAGAATTCCAGTTGAGCTTATAAAAAGATGTGACTTGTTCCCTATACCTGAACAAGTGAAGGACAACGGGGACTACATTCATCCTCAATTTGAACAAGAAAAAGATAAGCCTATTTTATTGCCTAACTGGACACAACCTGAGTTGACCGATTTAAACACATTGATGAAGGACATTTTTGCTTACTCAAGGGAATGGGTCGATGGCCAGATCAGCAAGTTGAGGAAGGAAGGAATTTCTCTTACTTACGCCACATTAAGCAATAAGGATAGTTAGGGTGAAGCAATTGGCGAAAGTCTTGATGAACTTTCGTATCCCAGCAAGAGGAAGGTAGTAAGTGGAAACCTTCACATAGAGGAAATGGAATCAACTAATGAGGAATTGGAAAGTAAGAAGTAGGAGGCTAGATGGGAAGGAACTTTCACTCAGTGCCTGGAGACCTTGGACGTGATTGGAATGCAACTGGATTCTGTGCCGAATATCTCAATGGAGGAACTTGATTCTGTGTTAGCCAAATTTCTTGCATTTGTAGCTAGGGAGCGATCCAAAGGGAATTGCATTCTGGATTCCCACTTGCTCGAATGAAGTGCAAGGTGTCACCATTTTCCATGCTCCAAATGGCGTGTTCTGCTTGTGCCATGTGTCTTTGAGTTTGTTATGCTTTTAGGGTTAGGGTTTATCAAATTTGATCTTGGCCGTTGATTTCAAATTTAATCTTGGCCATTGCTTTGTAATTGGGGTGCCTATATAAACCCCATTCATTTCATTTATTCAGGGAGAGACTGATGAGATTGTTGCAATATTGCTGTTTAAATAATAAGTGGATTTAGAGTTGAGCATTTGTTATTTCTATGAGCCCGCATGGTTTCATTGATTTCTTCAAAATAGAGTAAATTTGTTTTCAAGTATTTTAGATGAATGAAAGATTGATAGTGTTGGAAATAGTGGAATTAGTTCATACCTTTTTCAATTGGATGATTTTCAATTTGATGTGTAAGGTTAGTCTGAACATTAAAATTGCTTAATTTGAGTTCTATTATCTATATGCATTGGTCGAATTGATGGTGATATAGTGTAATAGGATATCTTTCGTAAACCCTTGAAGATTGCACCGTCTTTGTCTAGTTGTAGTGCCGTGCTTGGCGAAGCAAAGATCGGTTTAAATTCCATTATCTAGCATTTGTCTCCGAAGTTCATAGGATTAGTTCTGCATAAATCTAGTTCCTTTACCCTCATCCCCTTTTTTATTTTATTTTAAACTGAAAATCCAAAACATAAGAGCATTCAACGTTACATCAATCCAAATCCCTACTTTGAGTAACTTACTATCCAAGGGTCCCTTTGTGAAACCAGCATATCACATCACCTATTGAGCTTGTCCATCCCCCAAACCGGAACATTGGAATTACCGTATGACCTTTCTAGCAATCTTAGCATAAGAGGTAATTTTTCAAGAGAGGATAGAGCTGCCTTTGGGCATTCTTTTATTCTAAAGTGTTGGGTGTGTCACAACACACGCATCAACAGAACCTCAGGCATTAATTGGAAGCTCCATATGTGATATGCGCCCATGATAAAACTTGAAGCTCACATGGTTATTTGCGCCCTACATCAAAATGAAAGCATCAACTATCATATGCGCCTTGGAGAGTGGGGAAGTTTGGGATAATTCCAAGACATAGAAATTCGAAGTTGCTTCTCCCATATGCGCCCCTACTTCAAGAAATATTCTAAGGCGTGAAAATAAGAGTTGCCCATCTTATTTGCGCCTCAAGTACTAAACTGGATGCTCCCCATCTAATATGCGCCCAAGGCATTAATTGGAAACTCCATATGAGATATGCGCCTGGAAGTTTAAGTAAGGAAATTAAAAAACGCCAGGTGGTATATACGCCCAGTAACTTCTCCTAAATGTTTAAAGTGAAATACCACCCTCTTGTATGCACCCATAAAGAAGAGTGGATCTTGAAAAATTAAGTATGGATTTTAATGAAAGTCGCCCACTCCAAACATGCCTTGAGGTGCTTCAGGTATAAAAAAAATTAAAAGTTGGGGGTCTAATTTGCGCCCAGGCAAGAGAAAAGAGAGTGAATTTCCCTAAGGCGTTAAATGGTTACCCATGATGTGAGATGCGCCTAACAACTTGAAATTAATGAAATATTCTAAGGCGTGTTGAAGGAAAAACTCAAGGTTTTCTAAGTCACAAATGTGAAGGAGATTCTAAGATTTGCGCATGGAGAGGGGAAGTGTTTAAAATGTTTTGGAAGTGAAAGCTTTGCCTGCCATTTGTGCTCAGGGAGGTTGAAGCTAAATTGAAAATTGTCTAAGTCACAAAATGAAACCTCTACATATTATTATTAAGGCGTGGAATTTGGAAATGCCTTCTAAGCTTCAAGTCGAAATTAAAAGATGGGGATCACATATGCACCCATGTCAGAGGTCAAAAGTCACAAGTTGGGCGTTGAAATTACTTAATCCCCCTCACCTATTGAAATGCGCCTATCTTGAAGGGTGCTTATAGATGAATATTACTAATGCATTGAGGGCGAGGATGGTAAAATAAAGTGACTTAGGCGTTGAAAGTGAAATATTCCCCATGAAATATCAAATGCGCCCAAGACATAAAGTGGTGAAATAAAGTTGATAAGTGAGGAATATTTCAAGGCGTTGGGATTTTTTTTGAAAATGCTCTTCATGGTACAATATGCGCCCTTGGCATTTAAAAGAAAATTTCTAAGTGAGTTGAAACATTAAAAAAATTTCTCACCACAGGAGGATGAAATAAAATTTTCTAAGGCAAAATTTTCAAAGAGTGCTGAGTAATTCAAATTTTTTTTCCTAAGGCAAAGAAATTTTCCTTAGGAGAAAAATGCCTAAGTCTGGTGGAGTGATGAATTTTCCTAAAATCCGAGTGAATTTTGCCAGTGATGAAGTTAGAAGATGTTGGCAGTGCAGGAACAATAAAAATTTTCCAAGTCTGAGAAAAGAAATACTCCAGGATCGAAGAACAAGAATAAATTTGATGAAAATCATTTTTTTCTAAGGTTCAAAAATTCAAAAATTAAATGAACCCGTTCGTTAGGTACCCATGGATTCGACACGTTTTGAAGGAAATTTCCTCTGGGTATTGATGATTATTGATGAGGAATGGATTCTGAGGTCTTCCATGGCTTGTCAGGGATTTCAAGGTGAAGATTTTAAATGGGCACCAGGTTGATGAGTTTCCTAAGGGAAATTTGAAAAAATTTCTAAGGCAAGGAATAAATGATGTTGTCGAAGATAAAATGCCTCAGTGGACAAATTTGAAAGTGATCGCCTAGATGATTTGTGATCAAATTCCTGATGAAAGAATTTCTTCTCGAGCCAGAGTTGAATGAGATATCAAAGTGAAGAGTGCCAGGCATAATGCAGGATGGGTTGAAAATTTGGCTAAGGCATGAAGAATTTGAACGTGAAGTTGGCTAAGGAAAAATGATGAGCCCTTTAAGATCAAAGCGTGAAAATCAGGTAAATAAGGTGAATTTATATTACGATGTGTTCTAATGCTCTTCTCCTTGCTTGTTTTGCAAGAGGAACGTCGAGGCTAGAGCACGATGACCTGAAGTGGTGAAGCACGATGATATTACAACCTTCGGAGGAAGATAAAGTTATGAGTTTCACATGAAGGGAGAAAAGTCGCAAAGTTGGCTAAGTGACAAGGGAGGAGTGTTTTCAAAACTCAAGATGGCGAAAAGAGTGGAAGTTCGAGCAAGGTCAAAGAACAACGTCAAGAAGAAGATCAAGAGCAGTTGAACTCCAGATTCTATCAAATTTTATTATCTGAGGAGGCGATCTCGGAGACTCTTTTACCCTCCTCCAAGCGATCAACAGAATTGGCTGAACACAAAGATCGAGAACAGTGTGAACGCGTTTCGAGGCTGGAATCTTCTAGAAGGTGGTGGCCATTAATTGCCTCATTTATTGCCCCACTCTCCATTATGGCGGTTTTTAGGGCAAATCTTGTTTAGGGCTGAGGTGGCACAATCTGGGCCATCCAGTCGATTGTAATCTGAGCCGTCCGTTGGACTTGGCCAGCTATATAAAGGGGGAGTCCCCCTTCATTTGGACATTCATGAGACAGTAGAATTAGAATAAAAGTTAGAATAGAGGGACAACTTAGAAGTAGCTTAGTATAGATTGGTAGTGTAGTTGAAGAAGAAGGAAAGTTTTCCTTTGAAAACTTTTGTAAGAGATTGTCGTGTAAAACTTTCATAATAAAAGATCTTTTCATTGATGGTGAAATTCGTCTTTGTTATGGATAGCTAGCGAGGTTTCTTCATCCCTTCTACTTCAAGTAGCGTAATTTCATTTTTATGCAAGTAGATAGTAATAATGGAATGTGGTGTTTGATCTAAGTAAGCTTTGCTTATCCATACCACTAGCGGGCTCACTGATGGTGCGTTCTCCTTGTGTGGTCAACTGGAAACGTTGTGGGCCTAACTTCAATCACAGTTTGAATGATGGTATGCGTCGTCGTGATGGTATCTTCATTTCAAGTGGTGGTATGAAAATCTTTAGTCATTTCCTTTGAAGATTGCACCGACTCCGTGGAAGCTGTCCGATGCGAGGCAAAGCGAAGTCCGGTTAGAAGTTTGCTGAAGTTGAGCTCCATATCCCACACCTTAGGATAGATTTTGACTCTCTCAACCTTACCCCATTTCATTCATTACTTTCTGATTAGAATAGGAAACCCCTGCTTCATAGACAAACCTTTCGAGCATTTGAATTCCTTTCTCCGCTGCTGAACAATTCCGTAAGTCCCCTTGAAATACCAGCAAATCACATCAAGCCAAACTGAGCCTATTCGCACTTAAGAAACCTTGGAGTTGAACGCATGAACTTTCTTGCAATCTTAGCATGCGGAATACTTTGATCAAGAGAGAATAGGGTAGCCGTTGGTGACTTTATTCTGCGTTGGTGCGGTCACGAAAAACACATCAACAGAATTGGCACTAGGAGGGCTAGAATTGAATTGTTCCAGAGGCTGGAAGGAACCAGTATGAGCTTTGAAGTTTTAAATCGGAGATATGTTAGATCTCTCTTATGTCAAAAAATCCCGAAAAAGTGAAAAGTTAAAAAATTCAAAAAAATCAAAAAATGGAAAATCAAAAAAGAGATTTCTCAATGGATGGGCACATTTCTTGCTCTCAAGACAGTCTTACAGATATTGCTCAGATTCATGAAAGATTGAATGCACAACTATGGCCTGAGAATTTGTCTAAGTTTGCTTTGCCAGGAGGTTGTCGAATTCATGAGACCTCCCAACATGAAGAAATCAGTTGCTTAACATTCCTTTCAAGGATAGAGCTTGTTCTCCAAGAAAAAAATTTCTTTTGGGATGTTCCCAAGCTAGGAGTATTGGATGTAGAACCTGATGATTATAGCCTCCCAGAAGTTGTGAATGAGGCTTTCGCAAGATTCATACTTAGGATCCAAGGTCAGATGGAACTTGGCAATGATCCCTTGAAAGGTGTTTTGCTCCCTCGTTGGTGTCGGATTCACAACGCACCTCATCCAGAGTTCACTTGCACAACATGTGAACTAGCCATCAACTTCACCAGAAGTCGCCTCGGATTACCGGTACTACCATATGGATTATTCAAAGACAAAAGATGGATTGAATATGCCATACAAACATTTTCAGCACCAAATGAAGAGGATACCTCAACATCATCTAACAACATGGAAAATAAGTCACAACAGGATGACATGATTGAACTTAGCGAGCAAGCGGATGAAGATTGTTCCTACATCAAGCTAGAACAAGAGGCTATTGGAGCAAAGATCAAGGAAGCAATGGAATATATCCAAGGAAGAGAAACTACCCAAGGCAACTGTCAGCACATCGAAGAGAGTGAATGTACAAGGTTGCAAGCTATTGAAGACCATCAAGTGACAGGAGTGGACTGTTGTGACCTTTTTCACACATCGCCCCATTGCAAATGGGGACCCCCTAATTTTGGCTCTGCTTCTCGGTCATTTTGTCGTTGTCTCTCTTTTCTACTGTCTATCTTCCCGGGATTGTACCCGTCTGTGATCTTAAATGTAAGATTTTGGCTAAGTCTAGAAATTAGGGTTTTGAATTTTCCGGCCAACCTGAAGTCAAATGAGGTGAATAAATTGCAAATTGAGCCTAACACTGATGCTAGTATGCTTCCAGCGGGCTTTTGACAAGTTTTCATCCGATTCTGAGGTACTTACTATTTTTAGTAAGTGTGCAATTACCGGCGATTCATCAGCATTCTTGAAATTTCGACAGTTACACGACATTCTGAGCGCTTCAAGTTCACTTTTGACAATTTTTGAGCAAAAACGGACAACCTGCTATTTTTAGCAGTACAACTTCCAGAGCAAATTTCAAGGTCTAGATGTTACATTTTCTGATGCATGTCCAGAGATTCCTTCTGGGTTTTTCGAGACCTTCGCGGCGATATTACATGCAAGGCATGATGATGACTTTCAGCATTCGGCCTTCGGAGGCCAATATCAGGGTTTGCATGCAGATATTTTCAGCGCATGTCGGCATTTTCTTTCTAGGTTTTCCGAGAGCTTCGCGACAATGTAACATGCAAATGGAGCTGACCACTTTTCAGGAACTTACTATTTTTAGCCAGTGCGTGCATGTTGAAGATTTTTCTGGGTTTTTCTGGGTTTTTCAAGATTTTTCGGGCAGTATGACATGCAAGATCAGCCGGACGGTTGATCACTTTTCAAGCCGCTTTCTATTTTTAGCGGTATCACTTGGGCAGAGCTCGGCCTTTAGAACTGCCCGACTATCATGCAACTGAAACGAGGTCAAACGGAGCTCATCTGAGCAACATGCATAAAATTAGGGTTTCGAGCTTCAGTGCTAAAAATGAGGAGTCAGAGGTCAAAGTGTTCAAAACTGAAGTACCCATCACGATCAGCATCCTTTCGAGAGTCTGCTGGCAAAATTTGAAGGCTTTCTGAGTAATTTCTATTTTTAGCAGGTTGCTAAAAATAGCGGGTGCATGCAGGTATCAGGGCCCGACAGCTCAACCACTTCCCGAGGTTCAGAACAGGGCAGAATCCAACGTTTTTGGAACTTGGAATTGGCTTAGAATGCAAAAATTGGCAAACTTTCTAAAAATAGCAAATTAGGGTTAGTAGGAGAAGGTCACCCTAAATCCGGCAAAGGACAAGAAATCCACCAAGTTTGATAATTTTTCAGGTCCAGCATCAAAACTTGCTTTAAAAGGCCAAAGACGGATCAGAATTCTTGAAGTGTTTGAAAAATGAAGGCTTGACCCTCCAAATGCGCCCAAGATGAAGAGAAGGCACTTGAAATTTATCTAAGGCACACAAACTTGAAGCTCCCTGCCTCATTTGCGCCTTGACTCATGAGTGGACCCTTGAAATATTCCAAGTTGAAAAATGGAAGCTCATAGGCTGAAATGCGCCTTAGTCTGGAGGAAGGAGCATGGAAAATTCTTCTAAGTGCTTAAAGCTTGATGCTCAGGGGGTCAAATGCGCCCTTGGAGGGAAAGTGGCATTGAAAATTTTTCTAAGTGTACGAAATTGGAAGTACCACCCTCCAAATGCGCCCAACTTAGGAGAGGAGATGGAAAGGGTTTTTGAGTGGCAAAATGGAAGTAGCTACCTCTGGATGCGCCCTTGAAGTGAAAGGAGTTTGGAAAATCTTCTAACTTTGTGAAATT
Organism: Sequoia sempervirens; assembly: GCA_007258455.2. Lineage (NCBI taxonomy): Eukaryota > Viridiplantae > Streptophyta > Pinopsida > Cupressales > Cupressaceae > Sequoia > Sequoia sempervirens. The sequence goes on along the minus strand of VDFB02356369.1, from coordinate 6,529 downwards.
TGAAGGAGACCCTTCCATTTGCGCCCAGACTGGAGAAGAGGACCAAGAAATGTTCTAAGGCATAAAACTTGGAGTAGAAGGGGTGAAATGCGCCCAACATTGGAGGAGACTTCAAAATGTTCTAAGTTTCGGAAATTGAAAGTAGCATAGTCTAAATGCGCCCAAGCCACAAACTGGAAGCTCCACTGGTAAAATGCGCCCTTGAACTTTAAGAGGGGCTAAAAAATTTCTAAGTGTTTAAAACTGGAAGTAGCCCTGGCTAAATGCGCCCAGCTTGCTTGGAGTGAAGAAATTTTTCTACGTAGGGGAAATTGGAGGTAAGAGGTCTCAAATGCGCCTTAGCTAAGAATAAGAGGGGCTAAAAAATTTCTAAGTGTTTTGAAAATGGAAGTAAGGACCCCCAAATGCGCCCTTAAAGGGAGAGCTTGAGAAGTTTTCTAAGTGTTCAAAAATGAAACCTCAGGGGGTGAAATGCGCCCTTAGGAGGAGGTGGAGTCCAAAAAATTTTCTAAGTGTCAAAATGAAAGCTAGACATGCCATATGCGCCTTTGGGTAAAACTTGAAGTTGTTAAGGTCAAATGCGCCCAAGAAGGTTGGAATGATGAGAATTTTGCCCAAGTGTTTCAAAATTGAAAGTGGAGACCCCAAAATGCGCCCTAAGCAAAGATAAGAATAAAACTTGAAGCCAAACCCCCTATATGCGCCTTGATCTGTAGGAGGTGAATTGAAAAGATTCGAATGATTGAAACTTGAAGTAGCCCCTGTGAAATGCGCCTTTGTGCTTAAAGTGTTAAAACTGAAGGCTTGATGGCCCAAGTGCGCCCTTCACTTCTGAGGAGCTCTGAGAACGTCCAAGGATGGAGAATGGTGTTGGGCGTTGACATACAAGTGTGATCAAGGCATTAAAATTTTCCGAGCGAATTAATAAAAGATTTTTTTCACCACAAGAAGGATTGAAAATGAATAAAATTTCCTAAGGAAAAATTTTCAAAATGCTAAATGATTTGAAAATTTTCTAAGGCAAAGTATTTTCTTCCTTAGGAAATTACTCCTAGACGTGGAAGATGATGAAATTTCTTAAGACATGAATAAATTGCCAGGTGAGGAGTCCGATAATGCTAGCTTCACGGGGTCGAAAAAGATTTTCAAGTCAGAGCACAAAGAAATGTTCACAAATGATGAAATGGATTAAATTTGATGAGAAATTATTTTTCTAAGGTTCAAAATTAAAAAATTAAATGAACCCGTTCGTTGTACACCCATGGGTCTGGCACGTTCTGAAGGAAATTTTCTTCTGGGTATTGATGATTGTCGATCAGGAATGGATTTTGAAGTCTTCTGCACTTTGTTGAGGCCTTTAGGGTGAATATTTTTGATGGGCGCCAGGTTGATGAATTTCCTAAGGGAAATTTGAAAATTTTTCTAAGGCAAGGAATAAATGATGCTGTTGAAGATAAAACGCCTTGGCAGATGAATGTGAAGGCGATCGCCTAGATGATTTTTGATCAAATTCCAGATGAAAGAATTTCTTCTCAAGCCAAAGTTGAATGAAATATCAGAGTGAAGTGCGCCAGGCAGAATGCAGGATGGGTTGAAAATTTGGCTAAGGCACGAAGAATTTGAACGTGAAGTTGGCAAAGGAAAAACGATGAGCCCTTGAAGATCAAAGCGAGAAAAATCGGGTAAGTAAGGTGAATTTGTGTTATGAAGTGTTCTAATCCTCTTCTCCTCGCTTGTTTTGCAGGAGGAACGTCGAGGCCAGAGCACGATGTTTGGAGGTGGTGAAGCACGATGATATTACGACCTTCGGAGGAAGATAAAGTTTTGAAGGAAAGTTGCAAGAAATGGCTAAGTGTTGGAGTTTCTCCTCAAGAATCCAATGTGCACCCATGGCAAGCGGAAATGATCTAGTCCAAGACTGAGAAGTCCTTCAAATTCAAGAATGGGAGTTCGAGCAAGGACCAAGAAGAAGATCAAGGGCGGTCGGACTCCAGATTCTACCAAATTCTATTATTCGAGGTGGCAATCTTAAAGTCTCTTTTACCCTCCTCCAAGCAATCATCAGAATTGGCCGAGTTCGAAGATCAAGAATAGTGTGAACGCGTCTACAAAAGGGAATCTTCTAGAAGATGGTGGACATTATGGCGCATTTATTACCCACTCTCCTCTGTGGCGGTTTTTAGGGCAAATCATGTTTAGGGCTAAGGTGGCACGATCTGGGCCATCCAGCCGATTGTAATCTGAGCCGTCCGTTGGACTTGGCCAGCTATATAAAGGGGGAGTCCCCCTCATTTGTACCTTCAGTAGAGCTTAGCATGAGACAGTAGAATTAGAATAGAAGTTAGAATAGAGAAATAACTTAGAAGTAGATTGATAGTGTAGTTTGAAGAAGAGGGAAGGTTTTCCCTTTGAAAACTTTGTAAGAAATTGTTGTGTAACACTCTTCATGATAATAGATCTTTTCATTGATGATGGAATTCGTCTTGTCATGAATAGCTAGCAAGGTTTCTTCGTCCTTTGGATTCAAATAATAGTTTAAAGTAGTATAATTTTCATTCCATGCAAGTAGATAGTAATTGTGGAATGTGGTCTTCAATTTGAACAAACTTCGTCTATCCATACCACTAGTGTATTTGCTGATGGTGAATGCGCCTTGTGTGGTCAACTGGAATATCATGTACTTAACTTCGATCACGATTTGAATAACGGTATGCATCGTTGTGATGGTATCTTTATGTCAAGCGGTGGTTTGAACATCTTTAGTCATCTCCCTTGAAGATTGCACCGACTCCGTGGAAGCTGTCCGATGCGAGGCAAAGCGAAGTCCGGTTTGAAGCTTGTTAAGATTGATCGCCATGTCCCACACCTTAGAGTAGATTAGAATCTTCTTAACCTTACCTCATTTCAATTCAGTACTTTCTGACTAGAATAGGAAACTCGCGCTTCATAGACAAATCTTTCGAGCATTTTAATTCCTTCTCCGTTGCTGAACAATTAGTAAGTCCCCTTGAAATACCCGCAAATCACATCGAATGGCCCAGACCTATTGCAAAGAACCTTGGAGTTGAACGCACGAACTTTCTGGCAATCTTAGCGTGCGGAATACTTTGATCAAGAGAGAATAGGGAAGCCATTGGCGACTTTATTCTGCGTTGGTGCGGTCACGAAAAACACATCAACAGAATTGGCGCTAGAAGGAGGGCGAGCTTCGAATTGTTCTAGAGGCTGGAAGGAACCAGTATGAGCTTTGAAATTCCAAATCAGAGATATGTTAGATCTCTCTTATGTCAAAAAATCCAAAAAAAGTGAAAAATTCAAAAATTCAAAAAAATCAAAAAATGGAAAATCAAAAAAGAGATTTCTTAACGGATGGACATATTTCTTGCTCTCAAGAAAGTCTCGCGGATATTGCTCAGATTCATGAAAGATTGAATGCACAGCTGTGGCCTGAGAGTTTGTCTAAGTTTGCTTTACCAGGAAGATGTCGAATTCATGAGACCTCCCAACATGAAGAAATCAGTTGTCTAACATTCCTCTCAAGGATAGAGCTTGTTCTCCAAGGAAGAATTTTCTTTTGGGATGTCCCCAAGCCAGGAGTATTGGACGTAGAACTTGATGATTATAGCCTTCCAGAAGTTGTGGAGGAAGCCTTCACGAGATTCATACTTAGGATCCAGAATCAGTTGGAACTTGGCAATGTTTGCTTGAAAGGTGTTTTGCTCCCTCGTTGGTGTCGGATTCACAACGCATCTCATCCGGAGTTCACTTGCACAACATGTGAAGGAGCTATCAACTTTTCCAGATGTCGCCTCGGATTACCAGTGCTACCATATGGATTCTTCAAAGGCAAAGGATGGATTGAATATGCCACACAAACATTTTCAGCACCAAATGAAGATGATGATACGGAAAATAATTTACAACAAGACGAGGTGATCGAACTTAGGGAGCAAGTAGATGAAGATTGTTCCTACATCACGCTAGAACAAGATGCTGTAGGAGCAAACATCAAAGAAGCAATAGGATATATCCAAGGAGGAAATACCCAGGGCAACTATCAGCATACAAAAGTGAATGAAGGTACAAGATTGTGAGCTATTGAAGATCATCAAGGATCGGCAATGGAGGACTTAGCTCAAAGTATAGATGCTGTGAGAAATTTTCAATGTTCATTCACTCAAGGAGGGGAACGTGAAGAGGGAAGCAATTTCGGTGCACTTCAAGAAGGGACGCCCCTTGATGAAAAGGTCCAATCATGCATGAACAAGATAGAAGAAATGACAAGCAGCTTAAGACAAGATGAGGTGCTTGATGATCAATGGGTTACCAAGATGGAGGAAAAATATGAAAGGCACTTCGCGTCAGTACTTGATCCATTATTCACAGTCATGGAGGAGTTGCTTGATGAAATTGAAACAAATGAAATACTGCTTGATAAAGAGATGGAAAGTGAAGAGCAATTCGGGTTGGGGCTTGAGCCATTGTTAGGTATTCAAAAGGAGCCAGCGCGTGAAATGATCCAAGTTTCCAAATGCTCTCTTGAATTGATTTCCCTCCCCACTCCTCCCAGTTTGGATCATCTACACGTTTTGGATGCGAGAGGTTTGGTTCACCATCAACTTCGACCTCCTGATGAAGCAATGGGCGACAGGCAAGAATTCATGCTAGCAAATGAAGACCACCAGGTTATATCTTTCCCCACTATTGATTACAAGGAGTATCATTTTGATTATGGAGATTTAGGGAAGAGAACTTGTTTATGGATAGATCATGGTCCGGATGAGTTGCCACAATTAATAATCTTTCCTGAAGTTTTGCTTGAGTTTGAGATTTGTATTGTGGAAGATTATTTTTCTGAGTTTAAAGACAAGTTTGCAAAACTTCGTACTGTTACTACTACTTTGTTGTTACTGAACGTCCTGAGAAATCATGTTAGGAGTTGTATATATTTCTGTCTTTCGAGTCTTGTCCGTTCGAAATGTTGTCCTATTAGAGTAGGTTTTCCTTTTTGTTTTTGCTTAGCTTGGTCTGCTTTACTTTCCTTAGTTTAGTTGTTGCTTAGTTTAGTTTGCTTTCAATAAAAGGGAATCCCATTTGTGAAGGGGGATGTTGTGTTGTTTTCGCCACACTCCAGTACAATGTTGACACAATGTTAGTCCATTTCTTGGACAGTCATTCAGGAAGTACTTTAGGATCCAAGGTTGTTCTTCCAAGTCTTATCATTTGATTAAGATTTGTACTTGACTCGGAAGGGAATCATTTATTATGTCTGGACACCAAGTCTCGTGATTGCTATATTTTACACACACGATTAATTGCTCTAAGTCATTGAGGTTTCTTAGGAGAAGTCTTGGCGGGTGAAAATTATACGTCTTGCTTCAGCGCCACTGCAATTCTCAAACCCATTGGAGGCTTCATTGCCTGCCAGCCAATCAAGGAATTGACGGAGAAATCAAAAGAAAAGAGAAGAGAAAATGTGCTGAAAAGAATTATATGAAAAACGAAAAATGAAAATATTATGAAATATTGGTTTTGGGAACATACGAGTAACTCCACCGGGGCTATGGACGCCCGGCCAGCAGTGGAGCAATATTCGTGAGAATTGTGGCGACAACCTCGTCAGGGCTATGGACGCCTGACTGGCAGCGAGGCAATGTCCAGGATGCTTTTGAAGTAAGATACTTATATAACTTGCCACGACCGATTCTAGGAGCTTCAATGGTCTTTTGAGCTGGAATGAACGCATATGCACACACTTGTAATCAAAGATGAGGTGCCTTGATCCAATTTAGGATTCCTCTTCCCTTTTAAGTATATCCCCTAGTCAATTGATGGGTTGGAAGAGATTATCCAAGGGTTCTGAGTATGGAATGGGTTTTGTCTTTGAAATGTTCAGGAACATTTATTCGGGTTGGGGCTAATGTTGTGACCTTTTCCACACATCGCCCCATTGCAAATGGGGACCCCCTAATTTTGGCTCTGCTTCTCGGTCATTTTGTCGTTGTCTCTCTTTTCTACTGTCTATCTTCCCGGGATTGTACCCGTCTGTGAGCTTAAATGTAAGATTTTGGCTAAGTCTAGAAATTAGGGTTTTGAATTTTCCGGCCAACCTGAAGTCAAATGAGGTGAATAAATTGCAAATTGAGCCTAACACTGATGCTAGTATGCTTCCAGCGGGCTTTTGACAAGTTTTCATCCGATTCTGAGGTACTTACTATTTTTAGTAAGTGTGCAATTACCGGCGATTCGTCAGCATTCTTGAAATTCCGACAGTTACACGACATTCTGAGCGCTTCAAGTTCACTTTTGACAATTTTTGAGCAAAAACGGACAACCTGCTATTTTTAGCAATACAACTTCCAGAGCAAATTTCAAGGTCTAGATGTTACATTTTTTGATGCATGTCCAGAGATTCCTTCTGGGTTTTTCGAGACCTTCGCGGCGATATTACATGCAAGGCATGATGATGACTTTCAGCATTCGGCCTTCGGAGGCCAATATCAGGGTTTGCATGCAGATATTTTCAGCG
>VDFB02356366.1:0-15098 GCA_007258455.2 Sequoia sempervirens | reverse complement strand
TGGTTCTACCACCACTAAGACCCATGCATTTTCCTTTCCATCCTTATTTTCCTCCCTTTTACTAGTTTCCTTAATTGTTTCCTATTTTTTTCTTTTCACTTTCCAAACTTCCTTATTTGTTTTTCTTTCCTTCTACAATCTTCCTTGGAGTGGTTATGGCATTCGTAGTTAGGGTGGAAAGATTTTGGAATTTCCACTTCAATTGATTTATTCCATTCACCTTTCTGATAAGACAGATAAATTTCCTTAGGAATATAGTATATTGCAAGAATTTGGATTCTTGCATAGAATAGGGATTTTTTATTCCTTAGGTCTAAGTCAATTACCAACCCCATTGATTCCCCTACCTTTTTTAAGAATTAGTGAAACCAATACTCAAAGTGTAAGTTGTAGAGTGAAATCCATGCCAGGCCATTCTATGGATTGCATAAAAGAGAATTAAAATTCCTTTCACACTTTTGCAAATAGAGAAAGGAGTCTCCATTTTTCCATCTATCATTCTTCATCACCTTATCTCTTAGTACTTCATTTTCAAGTACTTCAATGAAGAATTCTTTCAGTAGGAAATTCATTATTAATTAGATCCTTGCTAGTTCTTGGAGACCCATTCACCAATTTCATTACGTGCAAAATGTTTACCCAGAAAATCTCCCAAATATGGTGGTCTTTTCAAAAACTTTTGCATCTTCTTCAACAATTTCCATTACATCTTGACCTTGTAGGGTATTTCACTAGGTGATGTATATTTACCAACCCCATCACCATTCTCTACACCCACCATGTATTCTTCAATCTTCTTGGCTTCCCTTCTAATTCCCTGCACCTTTTCATTGCTTTCACCATTGAAACTATCACTTACAACCAATTCCTCTCGCATCATCCCTCCCCTCGATTGTTAATTGCATCTATATTTATTTGTATTAGATTTATGCAATTTTAAAGGTTTGGTTATCTTAACAAATTTATTATTATTATTTTTTTTAGTCTTTCTAAGAATGAAATCTACTTCTATTTTGGCTTTCCCTAATATAGGTTTATGTTGCTCATACATAAAACTTATTGCTACCAGTACAAACTATTTCTCTCTATAATACAAAACTATATTCTATTTGAACTCATTTTATTCAAATATAATAGAAATGTATTACTTTCCATATTTAATTATTAATTCTTCAAATAATTTTTTTATTATTCATATGCATAGTATGGTAACTAGAATTAAATAGTGTTCATGTATAAGAACATAAGTGAGGTTTTTGATTCATGTAATACACTACATCATAAATAAACATAAGATTGTCTATTTTTCAGTCAATAATGCAATTTAATTGCAATACATAGTTATTCAAATTAGTTCACAATAAATATTTGGACATATAAAGTAACCATAGAAATTCATTCATCAAAACTAAATAACAATATACATTTCAATCATGAAATGTCATTCACTCCATTTACGTCACAACATATCCTAACATATGTAATTTAGTAAAAGGAAATACTGATTCCAATTATATCACATAAGAATTGAAGTAAGGGTTTTTCTTCATCCAATACACCACATGAGAAATAAAAGTAAGGTATTGAAGTAAGTGTTTTTATTCATCCGATACACCATGTGAGAAATAAAAGTAAGGTTTTATGTTCACTGCCAACAATTCACCATAAAAAAATTCACTATAAATTCACCACTAGCAATTCACTAGAAAATTAATCGTAAACTTTTTATGTGATGAATTTTCCCCTATAGTGAATTATTGGTGGTGAATTTTCCTTGACATGAATTTGTGATGGCAATGAATTTTACTGTGGTGAATTGTTGGTGGTGATTTTTTTGACAATGAATTGCTAGCCCTGAATTTTCTGAGAACCAATTACAATACATATTTTGATATACCAGTATTCTGAATTAAAACACATTATTCATTAAAATCATTAAACAAATTATTAATTCCAATCATGGAATATCTCTCACTTCATTTACGTCACAATATATCTAACATATCTGAGAAACAAAAGTAACATTGTGTGTTTCTCAACCCATTAAGTAATTTAATTGAAATCACAATGGACATTTCAATTAAAAATGCCACTCACTCAATTTACGTCACAACATACCCTGACATATATAATAGTAAAAGGAATTCACTCACTTTAACCTAAAAATTACTCATTTTTAAGTCACTCTATTCATCCTTATATGTATAAGAATAAAATAATGTGTCTAACTCTACTTAAATCTCTTACAACAAAATTAGTCACTTTAAACTTAATTTTTTTAGATATATCCAAATAAAAAATTAGTTCATTCCAACTAAATCACAAAAATTACTTTTACAATAATTACAATCCAACTTTCGTAGAAACACTATTTTTAACTTTAAAGAAAATTACTAGCTTGTAAAATAAAACCCAACCTAGTTTGAAAATTAAAAGCTTATTTACTTATTGAGATCTGCATTAACGACTGTTATGCTCCGAGCCGTGTAACTATAACATTATTGGTTAACATAAAAACAAATTGGTAATTTCAAAGCCAGACCAGACTGTATCATACATATATTATTAAATTAATATTTAATAATATAAAAAAGGGAGACGTGTCATTAGCATTTCGGCAACAGTATGTTGGGTCATTTCGAAAAATGTTTCCGTTAAGAAAATATATATTAAAAACAGGGATTTCGCGTGTATTTGGTATTGGGATTCTAACACAAAAACTTGTAAAGGCCATGGTTATCTTAATAGTCCGAGTATGTAGGGCTCACCGCCTCACCTGGTGTCTCTATAAAACAAATCATTTCATTGTTTACGATTAAGGAGGAGCCTGTGAAGACGAACGCACCTGAATCGGACCTCTCACTGCGGAGGAGGAGAGCCGTAGGGGGATTATCGCCAATCCTCACTGGCTGCCTGAGGGTTGGAGCACAGAAAAAAGAATCAGAAGAAGCGGTGCTTTTTATAAGGTGTTTGATAAGTATTTCTTCTTCTTTTTTCTTTTTCCAACTTTGTCAGTTGGAAACAGGATCTGATCTGGGTATACATGGGTTTTCATGCATGACACAGAACTCTGTTTTTCCTTCTCTTGCTAGATCTGATTCTATATGATTGACTTGATCAGCAAATTTTGATGGTGTTTTTTCCTTTCCTTTGTCTCAATGATATTAAGATGTGTTCTTTACTTTTTCTTTGTAGAATTTCAAGGCCTTGAAGACTTCCATTAGCTCAGTCACCATGAGCTGGTATGCCTATCTGTCAAAATATTACGAGAACACACTCACCTAGATACTCTAATTACCCAAGATGAAGAAAAGTGGGGAGGATCTGCAGTTAGTTGCTGGTCTTCTAACAAGAGGAACCCACAACCTCATCAACATCCTGCTGCAGCAGAAGTTACAGTGAAAACAAAAGTAGTTCCAGTGCCGCCATCATCTTCTGTTGCCAGTAGAAATTCTACAAGTCAAGATCCTGTTAGCCCAAGATTTAACAGGTCATGCTGTCTGAGCATCTCAGGGACTGGCATGTTGGAGGACTCCTAGAGGGAAATGAGACTATAGGATGCAATCTCTAATAGCTCATGTGTGTTCATGTTCAAATTTTGAGTACCTCGAGTAGACATCCTTCAAGTATACTAGTACATCCTCATAAAATTGCGCTGAAACGGTACATTTCCAATGTCTCAAGGTTTAGACTATAATTTTCTTTTTTTGTATTGATGAAGTCTCTATGGTCTGATTTTGCATTGTTCAGAAGTTGCAGATATAATCTTTTGTTTTTGGTATGTTACTTGACATTTCTAGTCATTCCAGTGACGAGGTGAACATAATTGGCTATGTCATTGTTTAACTTCCACAATTTACCTGGCGAAGATTTTCTCAGTGTTTGTTATCTCTGCCCGCGATAGCTACATCATGGAAAGGTTTTTTATTCCAAGATTAGACTGGGTAATTATGCATGGGTAAAAACTAGCAGAGATAAAATGATATAAAGGATTTTGCCCAACTCACTTTACCTACATATTAAATAGAGTTTCTTTATCTCTGATATTAAAAAAACATCAGAAGATAAAGCTCTATTTAATATGCACCAAGTAGGTAAGAAGTGATTAAACTTAAAATCGTGCCTATAATATAATTTTATCTCTGCTAGTTTTTACCCATGCATAATTACGCAGTGTAATCTTGGATTAAAAAACCTTTCCATGATGTAGCTATTGCGGGCAGAGATAACAAACACTGAGAAAATCTTCGCCAGGTAAATTATGGAAGTTAAACAATGACATAGCCAATTATGTTCACCTCGTCACTGGAATGACTAGAAATGTCAAGTAACATACCAAAAACAAAAGATTATATCTGCAACTTCTGAACAATGCAAAATCAGACCATAGAGACTTCATCAATACAAAAAAAGAAAATTATAGTCTAAACCTTGAGACATTGGAAATGTACCGTTTCAGCGCAATTTTATGAGGATGTACTAGTATACTTGAAGATGCACTCGAGGTGCTTAAAGACCCAGACATAGACACACATAGACTGTAGAGAGATTGCATCTATAGCCTGTTTCCCTCTAGGAAGTCCTCAACATGCCAGTCCCTGAAGATGTCTCTCTAAACAGCATGACACCTTGTTAATCTTGGGCTAACAAGATCTTGACTTGTAGGAATTTCTTAATTGACAAGAGAAGATGACTATGGCACTAAAATCACCAGAGCCACTGTAACTTGCCAGTAGCAGGATGTTGATGAGGTTGTGGTTCCTCTTGTTGGAAGACCAGCAACTAACTGCAGATCCTCCTAATTTTCTTCATCTTGAGAGGAATTCGAGTAACTCCTGATCAGAGTGTGTTCTCGTGTAATATTTTGACAGGACAAACATAGACTCATATAGGCTAATGAGATATTTCACCAAGGCTCAGAAATTCTGCAAAGAAAAGTAAGAACACATCTTAATATTATCATTGAAGGAAAGGGAAAACACCATCAAAATTCTGCTGGATCAAGCTTGGAATTCATAGAATCAGATCTAGCAAGAGAAGGAAAAACAGAGTTCGGTATCATGCATGAAAACCCATGTATACCCAAATCAGATCCTGTTTCCAACTGAGAAAGTTGGAAAAAAAAAAAACTTATCAAACACCTTATCAAAAGCACCGCTTCTTCTGATTTTTTTTCTGTGATCCAACCCTCAGGCAGCCAGTGAGGATTGGCGATAATCTCCCCTACGGCTCTCCTCCTCCGCAGTGAGAGGTCCGATTCAGGTGCGTTCATTTTCACAGGCTCCTCCTTAATTGTAAACAATGAAATGATTTGTTTTATAAAGACACCAGGTGAGGCGGTAAGCCCTACATACTTGGACTATTAAGATAACCATGGCCCTTGCAAGTTTTTGTGTTACAAACCCAATGCCAAATACACACGAAATCCCTGTTTTCAATATATATTTTCTTAACGGAAACATTATTGGAAATGAGACCCAACATACTGTTGCCGAAATGCTAATGACACGTCTCCCTTTTTTATATTATTAAATATTAATTTAATAATATAAAATAAGCTTTTAATTTCAAACTAGGTTGGGTTTTATTTTACAAGCTAGTAATTTTCTTTAAAGTTAAAAATAGTGTTTCTACGAAAGTTGGATTGTAATTATTGTAAAAGTAAGTTTTGTGATTTAGTTGGAATGAACTAATTTTTTATTTGGATATATCTAAAAAAATTAAGTTTAAAGTGAGTAATTTTTTTTGTAAGAGATTTAAGTAGAGTTAGACACATTCTTTTATTCTTATACATATAAGCATGAATAGAGTGACTTAAAAATGAGTAATTTTTAGGTTAAAGTGAGTGAATTCCTTTTACTATTATATATGTCAGGGTATTTTGTGACATAAATTGAGTGAGTGGCATTTTTAATTAAAATGTCCATTGTGATTTCAATTAAATTACTTAATGTGTTGAGAAACACACAATGTTACTTTTGTTTCTCAGATATGTTAGATATATTGTGACGTAAATGAAGTGAGTGATATTCCATGATTGGAATGAATAATTTGTTTAATGATTCGAATGAATAATGTGTTTTAATTCAGGTGAGTACCTTTCTTTCTTTATTAATATGTCCAAATATATATTGTGAACCAATTGGAATACTAGTATATCAAAATATGTATTGTAATTGGTTCTAGGAAAATTTAGGGCTAGCAATTCATTGCCAAAAAATTCACCACCATGGAAAATTCATGTCAAGGAAAATTCAGCACTAGCCATTCGCTGTAGGGGAAAATTCATCACATTAAAAGTAGCACCAATCCACTATGGAATAGTTATTTACTATGTTTGATAATGCTTTCAATTTACTTTATTTTGTTATTTCATTTTTAAACATGTTAGATTATTTCATGAAGATCTTGTTGTTTTCTTTGTTTTAACAACTAACCATGCTAAGAGTGTGTGTGTTGGAGGTTTTTAGCAATTTGTAGATTTCACCATCTACAATATTAACCAAAATAAGTTTTAATTATTTAATTAATTCATCACTTATCATTTTACCTCTAACATTAATGAAAATTATAATTAAAATTAACTTTGGTCTTCTATAATTATCTAACACTCATATTTTAAATAACTTAAACATAATTTATTTAAATTGAATTTTTCCCTCTATAACTAAATCATTTTCAAAAAAAGTTTAATTAAATAAATGTCTATTTTTAAATAAATTAAAATAAAATATAAAAATTAAATATTTTCTTCTAAGATTAATAAATTTGTATTTATTTATTTATCCAAGCTATCATTTTAATTAAATGAATTTTATTTATTTAATTCCCTCTTTTAAAAAAAAATTAAATTTAGGTCTTACCATATATTGAATTTTTCTATTCATTGATCTTGCAAATCAATCTCCATAATTGATGAAATATTAAGTGAATTACATAAATAAGAAAATATCATCTCATTCATTATCTTTTACCACTTTTATTATCAAAACTCCCTAGCACTTTTATTGTCAGAATCTCTCTTCCCATTTTATGATCAAGAACTATTGACCATTCAAGGATTATCAATCATTATGATTGTAATTATCAATCATAGGTATCATTTTCTAGTCAAGGTAAGTCATTATTGTCATTTTCATTATCATTTTTTTTCTAGAGTAAGTTATCCAAAATGTACATCTAAAGTTCTTGAGTATAGTAGGCATATAGATCATACTATATTTGATATATGATTTCCAATAATTGAGAAACTTATTCACCAATATTAGCCCAAGTTCTAATATTTACCTACACCTTCTATAAGTATATTTACTAGAAAACTAAGGATCCAAAGAAGAATAGTTTCAAGTACAGATCTCAAATCTATTGTAGAAGAAACCCTACTTGAGAAATCCCTTATAACACCCAACAGTAGACCTAGTTTTTCTTCCTCATCTAGATCATATTCACTATCCAAAACATAATTGTAACCACCTGAACCTCTAGCATTATCTCATGCTCCATCAAGATACTTGCAATAAAATAAAATTGACCACCATCTCAAGAAATAACACATCTCATCCTCCAAAAGTCCACCTATTGAATAAAAGGAACATGAAAATTTGAATATGAACCAATCCAAGAACACAAGCATCAAATATAAGTGATAAAAAAGGCTTTAAACAAGCTGAAACTATCATGTAAAACCCCACATGACTAGAAATAACATCCACAACACATGCTAATACATACAACCAGACATACCTCCTAGGTATCAACAATATCAACAAAATCATGCTAACAACGTATAAAACCCATAAAACATAATCAACCTCCAAGTATCAAACCTATAAATAAAGAAAATACATATCTAGGAACTCCCACTACATGGTTAATGTTAAATTTTATCAATTCTACTAATAAAAAATATACCAAGGTGTGATAAATGATCAAAACATGAAGTAGCATGAAAAATAACAATGATTGACAGATGCAACACCAATAGTTGCATAATATCTCACAAAATGTCACCATAATCCTCCCAAGTCATAAGTACATGAGCCTGTAGCAAGAAACCACATGAAGAGTGAAAACCTATAAACCATAACATGCCCTTCTACCAACACCTCAAAAGTGCAATGTTGTGTAAAGTATGATCTCCTTACAACCTCAAATTAAAATCATCAACAATGCCCATAAAATGTTCAATCTCTTAGATCAAACAAAACATCTAAATCATATATAATGTGGACATGGATGCAATCTTATCCAACCAAGGAAACTGAACTTAATGTATTAGTTAAAAAAAAAAAAAAACCCCAATAACCATATATGAAAACTCCTCATTACTAAATGATAACATAAACTCAAATACACTTGGAGATAACCAAGCAAATAATATCTCAAAATGAATCCTCTAGAACTAATAATCTATATGTCAAGATCCATATCTATAAAAGGTAAAGAAAAATAAACTTATGCTAAACAATCCTCTTAGAAATAATCTCCCAAAAATAATCACCATGACACAACTCATTTCCATTAGAAATCAAGTCAACAAATATAAGAAAATAAAAAATAGGATGGGAAATAACTATTAGATGATAAACTGCCGAGTAGACCAAGAGTAGGGAATTAAAATGCTCCTCCAAGATAACCAAGTCATCATGACTCACTCCAAGAACAATGTCCTCTATATTTCCATCATGAACTCACATCCATATCTAGGTGAAGGTTCCCTGATCTTCCTATTGAAACCTCCAAAGAGTAACTATCTCAAGAAAATGTATCTAATCACAAGAGAAATCTAGCCTCCCCCATGTCTCCAAGTTTCCATGAGTAGCTAAAATTGATCAATCCATTCCAATATCTAAATACAACACTTCACTATTATGAAGCTTCAAATGAAATAACTAATATACTAAATAAAAAGAGAACCATTAAGATCAATGTCAAAGCTCCAGCTACATAACCAAGAATCCAACATGATGTCATGGCCTAACCATCTCCTCCTAGGAGATCACATGTAACAATTAATAAATATTTGTATGAAGAGAACATGTATCATGTCAAACCTCTAAATAGGTTCCAAAAGTAAACCATGACACAATACCAATCACACTCTAAACCAAGACTCATAATCACCAGTCACAAAAGATAACCATCAACAATGATAAATCATGTCATTTGTAACCACACCCATTGAACCATCATACTGAGACAAACATTAAATTGTCACAACCATCTCCTCCATGAAGATCACCCAAGTCAAAAAACATAACTAAAATACCAATCCTACCAAGTAGAACCAATATCTCCAAAGCAAGAATATGCAACCACCATCAAATAATCAAGAACAAATCTTACACCACCAAGACTTCACTCTCAAAAGTTGCGATTGAAAAGTGTAACCAAGAATTTATGCAACCAATGTATTATGACATCATGATCAAACCACATGCTACAAGTCCCAACAATATACTAATCGAGTACTTTTAATCATCCATTCTCTAATTGAAAAGAAACATGTAATAATGCAAAAATGACCATAGACAAGGCCAACTAACAGAATCTACATCAACACTAAACTAGTATCATGGATATAGACATTCCATGTGCAAGTCATCCCACTACAATTGAATGGATGACCAACCCACACAACTACATAACTTGAAGATCCAAATAATGAAGCATGTAAACTCATCATCACTCTAGTAACCTACACAACAAGATATCAAATAAGATAATCATATCTATAGAATTAAGACTCAGACACCAAATCAACCACATATCTAAATTTACAAAAAAAATCCACAAATGAGTAACCATAAATTCAATGAACTCATCAATCATGAAGGAGATAATAACAACCTCTTAACATCAAACCATAACACCATAAAATAACCACATACATGATAATATTGTGCCAATTATCAAATGTACCTACATATCCATGATACCATAACCATAGCCAAAATTTTACTTACACTCAAATATCACCCACACAACACTCCAAGTCTCCACTCATGTCAACCCATGTACAGAAAAACCAAATACAATTTCTATACTTATAACCATCAAAGTCCAACTCTAAAAAACAATTTTAAACCTATACCAGGAATTACCAAACTAATAAAAAATTGTACCTTCATAAATATTATATAAAAACATGTACTCCATAAATATTTTCCTCTTAACTCATATAGATGCTCATGCAATCACTTCCTAAATTTTAGGCACCTACAAGTGATTAAACAAGTTGTAAATGATTCTCTTTACCAAAAACTAAAATATGACTAATCCACTGTGTATTACCTTGTGCACCTTGTGCATGCTCTACAAAGCCTATTTAAAATCTAAAATATAATTATGTGTGCCAAATTTATTCTCAAAACTATACAATACAATGGTAATAACCTACCAACCTTTGAAGCTCTTGATCTTTGTCTTTGTAGCAAGTGATAGCCACTCCATAATAGTTGTAATCTTCGATGGACATATGGAGATTCCATTGTGAGATATAATATGACCTAGATAATGGACCTATAAATAGAAGAAAGAACACTTTGACAAGATCATATTATACAATTGATGCTCCCTCAAATATTGTAACACCTACCGTAAGTGATGCTCATGTACCTCCTTAGTAGGTGAATAGAACAAGATGTCCTCAAGGAAAAAAATAATAATCTAATCCAAAAAGGTATAGAACACTCTATTCATGAGTCTCATGAACATTGCAGGAGTATTCATCAACATAAATGGTACTAGAGTAAAATACAATAAAATGACAATATTTTTTTATAAGGTTTTATATATAAGTAGAGGACTCATGTCCCGATGTGATGCATATTTTTTTGTAATTTTTTTCCAAGTAAATAATTAATTATGAATTTTTTATTACAACCTTTTAAAAATACAAAAAATTGTATGTCTGACCACCTTAACTTGGTCAAAACCTCATGAAAGTTAATTTTTCATTTTCTAATCCTATAGTATGGAAAGCATAGAATGTGACACATGTATTGGATTCAGAAAATGTGATACTATTTGAAAGCTATAGATGCTTTTCAATCAGCCTATCAATTAGGACTTTAGTCATAATTTTAATAGAAAATGACTAATAATTACTTATTAAATTCAAAGTAAAACATAATTTATATTGCTAGAAAGATGAGAATCTCCTTTAAAAACCCTTTTCATTTCATCAATTTTGGGTAAAAAGAAAGTCGTTAGCCACATACCCATCATATTGCCACTTTTTGGCCCATCATGATCTTGCACATACCCATGTATGTACTTGGGAAGTCTGGAAATGCAAAAATGTTGTGAAAATATGCCAGGGGGGATAAATACACCCTTACTGCTGTCTTAGTCCCACTATTATTTTTTGAGGGAAATACAAAATCTTCAACTGTTGGAACATAACCTAGAAGAATCTTTATAAAATTCCCTTTAGAGGACTAGGACACCCTTACTAATGACTTAGTGCCATCTTGAATTTCTAACATGTCTAAATGTGATCTTGAGGCTCAATATATTCACTTCCTTCTTCTTAGATCTCTTATCCAGAAACTTCTAGATTTGAACTTTAAGTGAGTTTCTATGAAGATGACATCTTTGCAATGCAACATTGAAACTTGGAAACTCTGCACTTCAAATGATATTTAATTATTCAACCTAAATCAACAAATACAAACATGCAAGAGAGGAAAATTTGTTGATTGTTAGTAAATGAGGATTTTCCTTGGTC
Organism: Sequoia sempervirens; assembly: GCA_007258455.2. Lineage (NCBI taxonomy): Eukaryota > Viridiplantae > Streptophyta > Pinopsida > Cupressales > Cupressaceae > Sequoia > Sequoia sempervirens. Next base: position 3,367 of record VDFB02356366.1, on the reverse strand, counting down.
AAACCCCTTGTTGGTAATTAAACCTTGGAATGAAATGAAATCAAGAAGGGAAATTATAAATGAAAAAAGTGCTATGTTGCAACTCACCAAACATCTATTATGAAATCTATAAACTTGAGTGAAGTGGCTAGCTTGAATGTAGATCTTGAATTCAAGTAGTGCTTGATAGATATTGACTTGAATTGCTTGCTTGAATAAAAACCCTACATCACAAGTGTTAGCTCAAAAAACCATATGATGCAAGAATATCTTTGACACAATGCTTGAATCTTACGTTGACTCCAAACTCTTTAATGGAATTCCTCTCTTGAATGCTAGCTACTGTAAACTTGTTAGGAATGTTTCCCAAGTGAATTTCTTATATCATAAATGAAAGAAAGAACCTTGTATTTACTTATCTATGCTTAATATCCTAAAATTAGATCACACTAAGTTAACATATGAATTAATTGATTAAAGGAGGCTAATTCCCTCCAAGATTTGAAATTAACTCCAAAAAATAACTTAATGGGGACTCAGACACCCTAGGTGGTGTCTTAGTCTCAAGGCTTGAAACTTAAGGTACAAACTGTAAAGGCGGGCCCATTTAAGATGCATTTGAAAAGAGGGTACCAATACCTTTTGAGAAAAAATATGCCATAGGTGGAGTCTAGGTGGAGTCTAAGTCCCAATCCAAAAATTAAGGACACACAACTAGAATCATTAAATTATCATTTACATTTTGATGTTTGTCAAGATTATCCATAAAAAGATATAATTTATTAGGCTTGTGAATGAAAATCAGACCAATTAAGACATAAATAAGGATAAATAAAGCATATCAGGCCCAAACAAGTATGAAAATTCTAGGGTATGCATTTTCCTACACTACATTGTAATAATATGATGTCCACGTTCAAACAGTCGAACTAGTGCTTGACTAGTTGCTTTCACTTAGGGGCATTTAGGCCCCTAATATTCTAGGTGAGGATCCCCATCTTCATCTAAGAGGGAGCAACCTCCCTTGGATCTACTCATGTACAATTTGATTGAGGTTTGATCACCTATCAAATCCTCTTCTTCCCTATTCTATTTATTTGGTTTCCTTCCCATTTTTGGAGCTAAGGCCACCTTTGAAATTTGGCAGATGTGACTCAGTTGAGATATGTTGATGGAATCTTTTATCTATGAAGCATATTCCCCTTTTCTTTCATTCTATACACTCATTTTAAAAGTTTCACCATTTTGTCTCAAGAAAATCTCTATTAGTGGTAACTCTTGATTCTCCATCAATTCCCCTTCCTCCATATGAATTGAGCTTTCTAGTTGGATGGCCATTAATGGTTCTACCACCACTAATGCCCATGAATTTTCCTTTCCATTCTTATTTTCCTCCTTGTTACTAGTTTCCTTAATCGTTTCCTATATTTGTCTTTCACTTTCCAAACATCCTTAATTGTTTTTGGCTTCCTTCTACAATCTTCCTTGGAGTGGTTATATTGTTTACAGTTAAGGTGGAAATCTTTTTGAATTTCCACTTTAATTGATTTATTCTATTGACCTTTCTGAGAAGATAGATAAATTTGCTTAGGAATATAATTGTATATTGCAAGAATTGAGATTCTTGCATACATCAAGGATTTTATATTCCTTAGGTCTATGTCAATCGCCAATCCCATTAAGTCCCCTATCTTTGTTAAGGATCAATGAAACCAATACTCAAAGTGTAAGTTGTAGAGTCAAATCCACATCAGGCCATTATGTGGATTGCATAAAAGAGGATTGAAATTCCTTTCGCACTTTTGCAAATATAGAAAAGAGTCTCCATTTTTTCATCTATCATTCTCCATCACCTTGTCTCTTAGTACTTCATTTTCAAGCACTTCAATGAAGAATTCTTTCAGTAGGAAATTCATTATTAATTAGACCTGTCATTTGGAGATGCATTCCAACACTCCACACAAAATGTTTACCCAAAAAAAAGTCTCCCAATTATAGCTTATCTTTTCAAAACCAGAGACTCTTCCACACTCTCACTAACCCTGTGGGTATCATTACACTATGTGATGTAGTATTTGTACCAACCCCATCACAATTGTCTATACCCACCCTAGATTCTTCAGTCTTCTTGGCTTCCCTTCTAATTCCCTACACCTTTTCATTGCTTTTACCATTGAAACCCTCACCTGCAACCAATTCCTCTTGCATCATCCCTCCTCTCGATTGTTAATTGCATCTATATTTATTTATATTAGATTCATCTAATTTTAAAGCTCATTTATTCTAACTGTTATAGGTAAACATTTTGGCCTTTCAGCCTTCAAGAATGATTGATACTTCTATTTTAGCTTTCCCTAATATAGGTTTATATTTCCCATACATGAAACTTATTGCTACCACTAGAGACTATTTCTCTCTATAATACAAAACTGTATTCTATTTGAACTCATTTTATTCAAATATAATAGAAATGTATTACATTCCATATTTAATTTTATGTTGTGTATAAAAGATGTAGTTATTATAATACTAATATAATTTTTTTATTATTCATATGCATAATATAGTAACTAGAATTAAATAGTGTTCATGTGTAAGAACATAAGTCGGGTTTTTGATTCATCTAGTACACTACATCATAAATAAAAGTAAGATTGTTTATTTGTTAGTCAATAATGCAATTTAATTGCAATATATAGTTATTATGGTTAGTTCACAATAAATATTTGGACATGTAAAGTAACCAAAGAAATTCATTCATCATAACTAAATAACAATATACATTTCAATCATGAATTTCCACTCACTACATTTATGTCACAACATATCCTAGCATATATAATTTAGTAAAAGGAAATAATCATTTCATCAATTCACTGCCAACAATTGGAAAAACACCATCAACAATTCCAATGAATAATATGGTAGCTAAACTTAAATAATGTTCTCATAAGAATTAAAGTAAGGGTTTTTATTCATCCAATACACCACGTGAGAAATAAATGTAAGGTTTTATGTTTGTCAACAATAAACTAATTTAATTATGATGGCATTAGGAAAATTCAATGCCAACAATTCACCATCAAAAAATCACCTCAAGGAAAATTCACCATAAAAAAAAAATCACTATCAATGATTCACTGTAGGAAAAATCACCTCAAGGAAAATTCACCACTAGCAATTCACCAAAAAATTAGTTGCAAACTTTTAATGTGATGAATTTTCCCCTACAACAAATGGCTAGTGCTGAATTTTCCTTGACATGAATTTTCCATGGTGGTGAATTTTTTGGCAATGAATTGCTAGCCCTAAATTTTCCTAGAACCAATTACAATACATATTTTGATATACTAGTATTCCAATTGGTTCACAATATATATTTGGACAT
>VDFB02356365.1:0-11722 GCA_007258455.2 Sequoia sempervirens | reverse complement strand
TAATTGCAATTGGTGTATTAATTAATGTAACCTTTTGTGTTTCAACTTTAGAGCATGTAGAGCATGATCAACATGTTGAGCATGATCAGGGTAGAGAAGATCAGGAACATGATATGGCCCCATCAGGTAAAGAGGACCACCTCATGTTCTCTTAAACATATTTAATTTCAATTGGTGTATTAATTAATGTAACCTTTCATGTTTCAACTGCAGATAAGGATTTAGAGCGTGTTCAACATGTTGAGCATGAGTCTATAATAAAAGTTCAGGAACATGATGTGGACCCATCAGGTAAAGAGAACCACTCTAATGTTCTTTTAATTAATGAAATACTTGTAACAATAATAATAAAACATATCAGTTTAACATTTCTTTTCTACAGTGCATTTCTTGAAGCTGCATCCACATCATGAGCAGATGACTATGCATACATTAAGATCACAAGTAGAGGGCAGAACAACTAAAGGGGGGACAGATATTGATTTAGAAAATGATACTCCACTTCAGTTTTATGTAGCTTTGAAAAAGAAACAAAAAAAAAAGTGATTGTAATCATATCATGACAACCATATTTTTGATAATAGGTAAAAACTGAAAGAATGAATATTATATGTTAATGAATGAATGTGAATATGTTAATGAATGAATGTGAATATGTTAATGAATGAATGTTATATGTTATTAATGGATGAATGAATGAATGTTATATGTTATTAATGGATGAATCAATGATTAATGTTATATGATTGGGTATGGGGAATTGAGAGTGATGTGAGGGGGGGGAGGGGCCAAATGAGCTTCCACCGTCACATGGTTGGACTTTTTAAGTAGAGAATATTAAACTATACTCAAAACAAAGAGAAGCTCAATAAGGTAATGCACTTTTCAATATAAGAAATGCATCATTTGAAGCATCAAACCAATATGCAGTCTGTATGTATGATCAATCATCAGTCTCAACAATGGTACATTTCCACGAATTTTTTTTTTTAAAATTGCTTCTTCGTCGTAATTTCAACGACAACCACCGACGAATCAACAGAAAGGCTCGACGAAGTTGCTATAGCTACGAAGACGATTTCATCATAACTCCCTGCCGCGTTGCTACCATGCTACTCCCTACCCATTTCGCTGCACTTTCGACGAACTTTCGGTGTTCTTCCAACGCTACTCCTTGCTAATTTTGTCGCAAAGTCGACGAACTCTTGGTGTTTTTTCGATGCTACTACTTGCCTATTTTGTCGCACATTTGACAAAATTTTGGTGTTGTTTCGACACTACTACTTGCCTATTTCATCGCAATTTCAACGCACGTTTTCTGTTGTTTCGACGCTACTGCTTGCCCATTTTGTCGAACCGGCGACGAACTTCTGGTGTAATTCGTCAGTGGATAAACAAAGTTTTCGTTGATATTCTGATGAAATCCTGAGGTATTTCACGATGCCGTCGACCGACGATTCTTCGCCGTTATTTCGATGTTTAATTTGTCATCGGCCTTGTGACGAAAAAATAGCGACGAAAAGATTTTTGCCATTGCATCGCTCTTCCAACAAAGATTTGTCGAATGACCAACAAACGCCTGTTAGAAAATGGTGTCAAATCTAGTAGTGTTATGATTTCTATCTTGTAGGGGTTGTGAGAGACCTACATGATCTCTATCATCAGGTTGTTGTAGAGATAGTGCCTCTATCAATCTATGAGGATGCTACTAATATAGATTATGTGTCCCCACCCATCGTGGAGAAAGACCTAGAGCTATTCGAGCCATATGTCAGACTACAGGAAGCATATGAGAGTTTCAAGAGGCACACCCACCAAGCTGAGGCTGCCTATGAGGAGGTTTAATCATCTTGAGCCCCGACGGAGGTTGAGAGACTCCAGGCTACAAGCACATAGAGAGTGCCTAGAAAAGGATCATCGGGAGGCTATTAGATGAGCACATGGTCTGTAGTATGCTTTGGATGTACTTTCTAGCTTGTGATCATGATCACATACCACTTTCTCTTGATGGACTACCTCACGGAAGATGCAATCACCAGATCCCAATGGATCCAGTAGTCACAGACCATAGCAGCATTGTATATATTGATGACATGTACTCAAAATTTTGATGTATATATATGATCATTTGATGTTTTGTTATTTATGTTTATGTGTTTAATGTTAAATGGAAATGTGATTGATCAAATAATCTTTATAAGACTATTTAATAAATGTCTCCATGATTTAACATGTTTTATGTGATCTAATTAAAACTTATTCTATTTTCTCTTAGATGCAACATTGTGATTGAGTATGTTATGCTAAATTAAATGCACCTATGATCTAATTAAAGAACATTAAATGCATATAAGGATCTAATCTAACATAACACACAAGATGAACTTGAATAGCATGAAACCTAAAATAATCATTTAAAAATTAATTTAAATAATCACTTTAGTATCCAAGACACACAAATAACTATTTTTCAAGAACAAAGCAATGTGAGAGCACATAGACTATCATCTACTAACTCTAACACCACTTATTTATAATTCACGCTATTCAAGAACATTAGACAAAATATCGGCACAAGTGTGTAGCATTAATAGGTTCTTTAAGAGGTGTACCATCCATTTTCGTTAACATGTATGCACCAAACCCATAACTTGCATTAATATATAAGGTCTTAACCAATTAGGACTGAATTTTCCTTTTGCAGTCAAGTCAACATTGATGTTATATTGATTTTCAAATAACACCAAATCACCCTTATTGAATACGTGAACCCAATTATATGGTCAATGTAGCTACATTGTAACTTTATTGAATAAGCTTGAAGATGTTCAAGAGTGTTAATTTGTTGTTCATCAAGCATTTCAAGCTAATACAATCATTGTTCTTTATAGGTTTTGTCATCAATAAGTCCTTGAAGAGAAATCCTTAATGTAGGGATCTCTAACTCCAAGGGAATTATTGCCTTGGTACCATAGACAAGGTTATAAGGAGTAGTCCTGGTGGATTTTTTGATACTAGTATGGTAAGCCCATAATACGTATGTCATTTGTGTGTGCCAATCCTTATTGTGTTTGTTTTCTTTTTTCCTTAATATTTGTTTGAGAGTCTTATTAGTTGATTTGGCTTGACTATTAAATTGATAGTAGTAAGGTGTTGAGAAACGATGTTTAATGTTAAATGTTTCTAGGAATTTTTTCACATCATTATTCTTAAATGGTGTCCCATTGTCTGAAACTAATGCAAAAGGAAGTCCAAAGCGAGCTATAATGTGTTCCAATATGAAATGACATATCACATCAGTAGTTGTGGAACGAAGAGGAATATCTTCTACCCATTTTATGAAATAATTTGTTGTTTTTATTATAAAAGTGTGCCTAGCTAAAGAAGAAGGTGACATTTTTCCAATCAAATCCAATCCCCAAACTAAGAACAACCAAATAGGAATTTGGGCCTGAAGCTCAGAAGTGAGAGCATGAATCAAATTGTTGTGTTCCTAACAATTGACATTTCTTAACATATTTGAAGCAATATTTCTCCATATTTCTCCAATAATATCCCATGTGGACAAGTTTTTGAACTAATGATCTTCCTCAAAAATGACCTCCACAAGTGCCTAAATGAGCTTCTTCAAGTGCTACGGGGATTTTAGATTCTTTAAGGCATCTAAGTTAAATACCATTAAAGGATCTTCTCTATAACACATCAGTGAGAATTATATACTTGGATGTGAGTTTTTGAAGATGATCTCAAGTATTCTTAAAGTTGTCGGCTCAAGAAAGGTACCTTCTTTTAGGTAATTAAATATTGGTGTGTACCATTCACTAGAGCTTTCCATAGTTGTTGATAATACTTCTTTGGTTTTGGATTCTGTTGATGGGTTAATAATTGTATGGAAAATAAATGTGAAATCCTTTGAGGGATCTAGAGGGGATATAAGAGAAGCTACACTTGCCATTGCATTTTCATGTGGATTATCCTTTCATGGGATGTTATCAATGGTAAACGATTCAAACTTCTCTAACAACTTCATTGTGAAATCCTCGTATTTTGAAAATTTGTCATGCTTTGCTTGATATGTCCCATTTATTTGCTTAATGACTAATTGCAAATCATTGAATATCTTCATATTTCAAACTCTCAAAGATAAAATAGTGTGTAAACTGGTAATTAATACTTCATATTCAGAGATTACAGGAAAAAAAACCCTTTCCGAAGGGAAACTAGGGCTTGGTTGAGGCATCTGGCATGTGTGTGTGGGGGAGGCTTGGTCCTCCTTCGTGTTTGACCCTGGCTGCATGGTTTTGCTGGCTGCATTCCTCCATGGATCCGCTTGTGGTGGCATGTGCACCCTATTTGTTGCTGCTCATGTGAAGTGGGCTCCTGATTAAAGGAAGATGAGTGGGGAGAAGGATCCCCCTGGTGGGGCCGTTCGCTCCCAACCCATGTCCTTTCGAGACATTATTGCTGGTGAAGGGGAGCCGCTCCCAGCTAGTGTGGGTTTCACAGTGCAAGAAAGCGAGTGCAGCAACGATGGAGAAACCGAAAGAGGTAAGTGCCCTCCCGGTTCCCATAAACTTGATGTCCTGGTTCCTAATGAAAAACTGGTAGAGGTTCTGTGTGATCATGATTCAAAATTAAAAAACATAGCAATTTTTTTGGTGGCAATTTTTTCTTACTATCGAATGATTCAGAGATGTCTTTATGTCATATTTCTTAGAAGCCATGAAATGTAAAAAAAACCCTAAACAGGGAATTCTGGAACATTGGAAACAATATATTTTGGGCGGTGGAGTGGTCACCGGAGGCCCAAAATGAAGTACTTGCCTTGTCGAGCCCTAGATCGCTGACAATAAAAAATGTGCCTCCAAGACTTTGGGCCTTCATTCCGCTCTTGTTCAAACTATATGGAAAGGTTCTTAGATTGGATAACACTAGGTCTGCCCTACCCCATGCGGATGCCAAGGCCCTTGTCACTATCTTACCGGGGGTGGACTTACCTTATGCATTGCTCATAAAGCTTGAAAGTGGGGATATTTTGTGTGGGCTTGAAATCTTGGGCGGGTTGAACACCTGTTATCTTTGTAGGAAGGAAGGGCATATTAGGAGATATTGTCCTTTAATTAAGAAAAAGAGCACCACTAAGGAGCCTCAGTTGAAAGACAAAAGGAACAAAATGGGGAAAAATGGGACCAAAATCCCTAACAATTCCAACCCTGAGCCAAACATTGCTGAAAACATTCAGGCCGCCAATACAGGCGACCCCCTCGAAGTAGGGATGGGAGAGAGGATTGTGGGAGACCTAAAAAGTAACAGTCAAATTTGCAATGGTGTGTTTGAGATTTCCAAAGGCCTATCTGAGCCTTGGTCTGGTGACTCAGATGAGAGCTCCAGGGAGGTCGAGGAGTGTTCTGAATCCTTAGATCATTACTCTGAATGTGAAATGGAAAACATATCTGGGGCTTTGGAGTTGGAAATCCAAGAGGGAAAACCAGATTCTTTCGCTCCCCTAAGCTTTGTCCCTCCGGCAAGCGGTCTCCATATGGACGGGCCTGTTGATGAATAGTTATCCTCCCCCAGAGAAGGCACCATTAGCCTCTCAGGGAGTCCTGGTTGTGAGGGGGGCAAGGATAACAACTCAAACCCAGCTAAACCAACGAATAGGGAGTGGAAAAATTCCCAACAGTTAGCACTGGAAAAGTTAAGGAGCAGCGCCAATAGAGAAGAAGGTTTTGAACAAGATCCGAGTGAGCAAACTTATTACATGAAAAACTTTAAATTTAGCAAAGAAGAGTCAGTCCTAAAGAGAACAACATATTTACCAAAGGGTAGGCAAGGAAAATTTGAGAGCTTGTTACTGCCATGGAGACCAACCTGATGCCCACTTGTACCCAGCATGTCATCATTGCTGGACTGGATACAAACCAATTATTGGAAAGTGATACCTTAATAAACAGCTGTCAAGGGGTTTCTATGCAATGCACCAATGGTGATGTGATTGATGAAAGTGGGGGTGAGGTTGATCTCCTCAAAAGTGATGTAACTCAGCCTGTCAAGGACAATAGTGGGGGCATGTGCCTGATTGATGGTGTGGGTCTAATGGTGCCTCTTGTTACCACTGAATCTTTAAGGGATCAAGGTGAGCAGATCCCCAAGGGAGTTTTTGAGAGGGAAGGGAATTTTGAGGTTCAATGCAGATCAAGGGGAAGACCTAGGAAGGGGGCAGAAACTCTAATTCCTAAAGGAAAAGGGAACCTAAAGGTGATGTCCAAGCACAAAAGGAAAAAACTTAGCGCCTGCTCTGCAAGTCCAATCCCTAAAATAATAGAAGGTGAGTAGAAAGTCCCAAAATGCTTTGAAATCTTCAAGCCAAATAAAGAGCCTACCCCTACGCAATAAACCAATGACCCTCAACTGCATTTCATGGAATGTAAGGGGGCTAGAGTCCCTAGATAGAAAGCAAATTGTCAGAAGATTCTTCAATGGTTGCAAGGAAAAAGATGTGGTCATGCTGCAAGAAATCAAAGCAACTGGTTTCATGCTGGCAACCAATATCAAGTTCATCTGGAGGGGCTCAATCCACTTTGCTTCAAAACATGAAAGAGGCAAGGGGGACAGCAATTTGTCTCTCAAAGGAATGGGGACATGTTTGTAGGTATGGGGTCTCCCCATGCAACAGGGCTGTCTAGGTAATTTTGAAAAAGGGAGATATCTCATTTGGTATCTACTCCATATATGCTCCAAATGAGTATGGAGAGAGAATAAATGTTTGGAGATGGCTCAATGAATTGGATGACCTCCCATGGATCCTTGGGGGGGATTTCAACATGATTGAAAACCAAGATGACAAAGTTGGGGGAATCAATCTAGGATGGAAAGGCAACGAAAAGTGCTTATGGATGAAGATGAAAACTAAACTCAAGTTGTTTGATCCACTTGAAGGGCAGAAAAAGGATTTCCCCAGTGTATGGTACACTTGGTGTAATGGTCAAAAGGGAAACCGAAGAATATACAGCAGGTTGGATAGATTTTACATGAACAAAGAATTTTTTCTCCTTGACTCCCTTAGGGATGGATGTAAAGTGGAGGTTCACCCATATTCTCTTTCTGACCATCACCCTATTAAAACTAGGGTCCTAATCAAAAAAGGACCAGGATCTATGGTGAGGAAAAGAGGGGTCTTTTTCCTAAATGTCAACTTACTTCAAAACCAAGACTGCAAGGATGCTATCCAAACCCTCAGATGGATAAACAATAGCCTATATAGGGACAAAAGTGCTATTGAATGATGGAACCTAAATGTTAAAGGGTGGAGGGCTTTGTTCCAAATTGTTGGAAAAAAGAAAGCAAAAGACAAAAGAAGAATGGAAGGATTACTAGAAGAAAAGCTATTGCATGCTGAAATTGGACTCCAAAATGATCCAGGGAATGAGGATTTAAACAGAAAAATGGTCTTAGCTAAAAATTCCCTAAGGAAATTCCAAAATCTAAGAATTCAAGGAATGAAGGTCAGATCCAAGGCCAATTGGCTTGCATTTGGGGACAAAGGCTCCAAATATTTTTTCAAATTCATGAAGGAAAAAAACTTCAGAGAGCACATAGAGCAGATCCAAGTAAACGAAGGGTTATCTGGTGATCAAGAAGTAATTAGACATCATTTTTTCTCCTTCTACAAAATCTTGTTTTCTTCTGAGAGAGGTGGGAGTGATTGGGACAATGCAAGGGATTAAATTAGAAAGTTAATCCCTAAAATGGTAGAAAAGCATGATGTTGAGGGCCTAATCTAGGAGGTATCCAAAGAAGAAATCAAAATGGCAATTGAGGCCATGCAAAATGATAAGTCCCTTGGGGCTGATGGCATACCCATTGAGTTCTACAAAACATTCAAAGATTGGATTGTGGATGACTTGTTTCTAGTCTACAAGGAGGCCTTAGAGGCAGGTTCACTAGGAAGAGAGATAAATAAGGGCATCATTAGATTGATCTCGAAGGAAGGGGACAAGACCCAGTTAAAAAATTGGAGGCCCATAACTCTGTTGAACATTTCATACAAGATTCTTGCCAAAATTTTGGCAAGGAGGCTAACTGATGTGCTACCCAAGATCATTAGTGCAACTCAAACAGGCTTTATTAAGGGCAGATACATTCTTGAAAATCTCATTACCAGTTGGGAAGCACTAGAGTGGGCAAAGTACACCAAACAGGAGGCTGTTATCCTCTTGCTAGATTTTGAAAAGGCTTATGATCGAGTTGAATGGTCATTCATCCAGCTCATCCTTGAAGCTTTTGGATTTCCACAAATATTCTGCAACATGGTTACTACTTTGTTCAAAGATGCAGTGGCACAAGTAGATGTAAATGGGCAGCTAACAGAAGAATTTTCTTTGGAAAGATCAATTAGGCAGGGCTATCCCCTATCCCCCACCTTATTTGTGATTGCTTCAAATGCATTATACTATGTCCTGAGGTCTGATATGCAGTGCCCAAAGGTTAGAGGTATCTCATTACCTAACAAAGAATATCTAGTGAATGTCCAATTTGTAGACGATGCTGCTCTATTCCCCAAGTTGGAAGAAGAGAATATTAATAACCTTATGAGCAAGCTTAACATCTTCTGCCATGCCTCAGGTGCAAAAATCTCCACCACCAAATCTATCTTATTGGGCTGGCATGACAGGCCCCCTGATTGGTTAAACAAATTTGGTTTCCAGTGGGGGGGCCTAGTAAGCAGGTTAGGTACTTGGGCATTCCATTTGCGGTCTATCTGAACCTTAAAGACATGTGGGAGTGGATCAAAAATAAGATTGAAAGAAAATTGGAAAGTTGGAATAGGAACTACCTAACCATGGAAGGAGTTCAAATCTGTCAAAATATCCTTTCCTCTTATAGCCTCTATTTTGCTTCAGTTTGGCTCTTTAGTAGCTACCAAGTAGAAGAAATATAAAAAAGAATCTGGGCTTTCCTATGGTTAGATGACAGAGGAAATAAAAAAAAGGCATGTTGTCAAGTGGAGTTGGTGTTGTATAAGCAAGTCAGAAGGAGGGCTTGGGTTAAAGGACCTAAAGATCTAAGGCATTGCTTTGGCTGCCAAATGGATCTTTAAGGCCCTGGAGGGAAACGAGCCTTGGAAAATTTTGGTAAGGAGTAATATGCAGAGGGCTACCCCAAAGCATGGGAAAGGTTGGAAAGATCTCCCTCTCAGCAACTTTCTTAGTGGTCTCTACCCTATAATCCCTCATGGTTCAGTGGTTTTCAGGAGCATTTGGAAAGAATGGGAAACAGTCAAAGGCTTCATTTGTAACTCACAATCTATTCAGGGAAATTTAGTCCACACTCAAAGATCTATATGGTGGAATCTTAGACATAATGGCAAGCCACTGGCTTTGTTGCAAGGGTGCTCAGCCAAGGCTTGGAACAACAAAGGTATAAAATGTTTTGCAGACATCATAAAGGATGGGCAACTTAAAGAGTGGGATGTACTGGAAGATGAATTCCATATCCCTCCTACTCAATGGAGAACATACACTACTCTAAGGGAAGCCTGTAATACCTTGGCTTGGCCAATTAGCAACAAGGACAGTCATGAGAAATTTAAAGAATTCCAATGTTCAAATGGGTCTAACATTTTAAAACTCAACGCCAAAACTATCTACACTTCCCTTTCCAAACAACAAGAAATTTATGAGTATCTTAACAGCAAATGGAATGCTACTCTCAGCAACAATGATTAGTCTAAAATTCTCACCAATAACTCGTCAAAAACCATTGAGCCTAAGAAGGCTTGCTTCAGATGGCTCTTAATTCTTCATAGACTGCCTTACAAATCTAATGTTGCTGACATTGAAATTTGCAGAATCTACAGGGTACCTGACTCGATCTTCCATATTTTCTTTGATTGTATATTTGCTAAAGAAATTTGGCATTTACTTTGCAATAAGCTGGATATTTGGAATAACAATGGCACCATTAAACTGGAAAGAGTTCTTCTATTTAAAAGTAATAAATTTGGCAAGGAGCAAACACTATTTTGGTCTTTTGTTTCTACAGAAATTCTATGGTTTATTTTGAAATCAAGGAACAATGAAAAGTTTAGTGGGAACCTAAGGGCACTTACCGAGTCTTCAAGAAGACTCACCCTCTACAAAATTGCATTGCAGGTAACCATGGAGGTGAAGGTCTTGAATTTTAAGTTCCTTAATCTGTTGGAGGATGACACCCTTCAAATGCACCTACATGAGGATAGACTTGGGCATGATTGGCAAGCTAGGCAACCTAGCACTAAGATCTTTCTTCGAGCAATGGAGATCTTCCAGAAGGACTTCAATCATAAGATGGCAAAGGAGGCATAGCTAGAAAGTCCCCCACCCATGTTCAAACCGGAGGACTTCACTAGGGTGGAAACAGAGGTTGCGGATGGAAATGCTGCTAATGTCTATGATCAGTAATGATTTTGGCTTGTTATAGAGGAATTTGGTTCAAATGGACAGGCACAGTAATGGTATTGATATGCTACTATTGGATATGGGTTTGGCACAGCAGTTTGAAGTTGTTACATCTAATTTTTCTGATCAGAAATCTTCATCTTTGCAACAAGAATGCATGGTACAACAATGGCTCGACTCTGTCATGTTGGTCTGATGTGATGCAGGTCAAAAGCAACTTCGTGGGGACTTTATGTAATAAAAAAATCATGTATTTAGTGTTATTCTACGTTGAGATGCAGTAGTACTACTCTTCTCGGTTGTAATCTGTTGTTCCTTCTATCTTTAATACAAAATTAATGCTTCATATTCCACTGTGTTGTTGGTGCATGGGAATTTTAAGCAATAGGATAAGGGAATAGACTTTCCTATGGGTGGGACTATTATAACCCCAATGCTAGAGCCTGTTCTACACTTAGATCCGTCAAAGTATAACTCCCATATTTCTTCATCTTTTTGAATATTCAACACATTTTCGTCAGGGAATGTTTTTGTATTAGGTAACACTAGGGGAGAGGGAGTGTTTTCTAAGTGGTTAGTTAAGGCTTGTCCTCTAATTGCTTTTCTTGAAACAAACTTAAGGTAAAACTCTATTAACAACATAACCCATTTAGCTAGACATCTTAATAAATTTGTTTTAGTGAAAAGATGTTTTAAAGGATCAAATTCTGTCATTACATGTATTTTAGCATTCAATAAGTAATGTCTCAACTTAATAGTAGCAAAGACAAGATCCAAACATTATTTTTCTATCATTGTATATCGCTTCTTGTAATCAATCAAAGTTTAGCTAATATAATAGTTAAGAATTTCCTTACCACTCTCATCTTGTTGAGCCAACAATGTTGTGAGAGCATGGGTTGATGTTGTAGTGTAAAGGATGAAGGGTTTGTTTTGCATAGAAAGTTGTAAAACATGTAGAGTAGCAAGATAATCCTTCAAACTTTCAAAATCCTGTTTACAATCCTTGTTCCAATTAAATTGAACTTCTTTCTTAAGGAGATGTATAAATGGTAACGTTCGATCTGCTAAGGATGCTACAAAACATCGGATAGCTTGAATTCTTCCTTGTAAGGTGCATAATTGAGAAATGTTTCTAGGAGGTGGCATGTTAACTATAGCATCAATTTTCTTTGTGTCTACCTCAATGCCTCTGTGAGATACAAAAAAACCTAAAATTTTTACATTATCTTCACAAAAAACGGTCTTTTTCAGATTTAATCTCATGTTGTATTCTAGCATTC
>VDFB02356364.1:0-18081 GCA_007258455.2 Sequoia sempervirens | reverse complement strand
TGGAAGAAAGCTCAAAGTCAGGAAGGATGTCCTACATCATGATAAAGAAAGGCTTATCAACTTTTGCAAAAAATATGGAGTGGTGGCCTAGTCATATGATGACCTCAGGGGATATGATCTTGATATCATCCAACATACAATAGAGTTGGCGAAAGGTGGAAAACTGGTATGCCAAAAATAGAGGCTAGTGAATACCAATATTGAAGTGCTAATGGTGCAAGAATTAACAAAGCTAATCCAGTTGTTGATTGTCTTCTTAATCAAGCATAGCACGTGGGTATCCAATCTAGTCCCAGTACGAAATAATAATGGAGATATTCATCTATGTGTGGAATTTCAAGACCTAAACAGAGCATCCTTGAAGGATCATTACCGGCTACCTTCAATGGAGTCAATCTTGCAAATGGTGGCAAGATCAGAGATGTTTTCCCTGTTAGATGGCTTCTTCCGTTACAATCAGATCTGGGTCAAAGAGGAGGATCAACATAAGACAATGTTCACTACCAAGTGGGAAACATTAACATACACTAAGATGACATTCGACCTCTCAAATGTAGGAGCCACCTTCTAGTGGGCAATGGATATCGCTTTTAGTGAACTAATCAACAAGATTATCCTAATCTATTTGGATGATTTGATGGTGTTCTCTGTCCAAGGATGATCACCATCACCCTTGAGATGCCCAAGAAATGTCGAATCTGAAAAATATGCCTAAACTCAAAAAAATGTGTTCGTGAGTTTTGCAAGGCATTGGGGAAACGAGTGTCCAAAGAAGAATCTTGACCTGATCTCGAAAGGTGTGAAAGCAATCAAAGATCTTCCCTTTCCGTCAACAAGAAGCATTCCTAGGGAAGGTAAACTTTGTTAGCAAATTTATTTCTAACTTTGTAGGGATAATTAGGCCAATCAACCTGATGCTGAAAAAGGATCAAATATTTAAATGGACAAAAGAAGCCAAAGAATATTTTGATAGAGTCAAGGATTCTATTTGCTCTGCTCCTGTTCTAGTCAATCTAGACTTATCAAAATAATTTATAATGTATGTATTTAGTAGTAAGTCTAGCATTGCTACTGTCTTGACCCAGAAAGATGATGCGGGTAGGGGAGAACATTCGATAGCATTTCACTCCCGGACCCTGAAGGAATATGAAAAAAACTAAAAATTTGTAGAGAGGCAAGCATTTGCAATAGTTCAGGGACTCAAGAAGTTCCGACACTTGATATCTTGCAATAAGGTGATTGTTTATGTCACACATTGTAGTGTGCACAAATACATCATGGAGGGAGAAATCATTGAGAAAAGAGCCAATTGGATTACCATGATCCTCAAATATGACATTGAGGTTAAGCCTACAAAGACTGTTCGGGGAAGGGGACTATGTGAATATCTTGTGAACGATTAAGAAATGGTCACCAAAGAAGAGAATTCAGAGCTAGTCCTAACGAATGAGTCAGAACCCAAAGGTTTTTGGATGGAAGATAAAGTAAGATTTATGCACACAAGAAAGTATCTTTCGATCCTTCCTTCTTAGAAGAGGAGATTCTACCGACTGCAAAATAGTGGGCATGCACTCATTGAAGGGATCCTATTCAAAAGAAAATTTAACGACATCCTATTGTAGTGTGTTACCATAGAGCAAGAAAAAAAGATCCTCAACGCTTACCACAGTAGTCCCGTTGGTGGACATTTCTCCACAAAGACAACCACCATCAAAATCATGTGCGCGGGGTAGTTTTGGCTGATGCTATTCAATGATTCCTACACCTTGGTGAAAACCTGCAAAGAATGCCAGTTCTTTGTAGGAAGAAGAAATAATTTTGCTATGCCTCTCAATCCGATTGTGGTTGATGGGCTATTTTCACAATGGGGTTTGGACTTCATCGGAATGATCAACCCAGCCTCCAGCGTAGGACATAAGTGGATCTTGATGGCCATTGACTACTTCACTAGGTGGACTAAAGCCTTGCCATTGAAAAATGCGATGGAGGCAGAGATAGTGGATTTCCTAGAGGAATTGGTGACAAGATTTGGCCCGCCCAAAACTATCATCCCCGATAATGCCAAAGCTTTCCTGGGCTCTAAGGTAAGTCAATTCACACTTACGCATGGTATATTCCTTAAAATGTCATCCAATTACTACCTACAAGGGAATGGCTTGGCTAAGTCAACAAACAAGAATTTGGTTTGACTCCTCCAAATAATCGGGTCTGAGTACCAAAAGGAATGGCATAAAAAGCTTTGAACAACGCTCTGGGTGGATTGCATAACTCTTAAGAAAGTCCTTAAGATGTCGCCGTATGAGCTAGTGTATGGAAAAGAGGCGTTGTTGTCTATCTCCATGGAGATTCTGGTGCTGCAATTGCTAAAATACCTCGAGGTGGAACAAAATGGTGCAATGGAAGTGTGGCTAGCCGAGTTGCTAGAAGTACAAGAAAAAAGGGAAAAGTCCTTAATAGCCATGACTAACCGCCAACAAGTGGTTAAAAGGTGGTTTGACTAGAAAGCATTCAACCAAGGTCTAAAGTGTGGAGATCTAGTGCTAAAATTTAATAAGAGGGCTGGGAAGCTAGGTCAACACGAAAAGTTTGATAGCTTTTGGGAAGGCCCATTCAGAATAATTCAATGCAAAGAACATAATGCATATGAGTTAGAAACTATGGAAAAAGAAGCGCTGGGAATTCTGGTCAACAAAATTCACCTTAAATCATTTAATTAAGCATGCTTGTCCTACCTTTGTAAATATGTCTATAATGCTTTTCCCTTCTTACCCTTTTGTTTTGTTGGCTGATGTTTTTTTTATTTTATCCTATGGTTCGAGGCAAAAAAGAACAATAGCCCATTATTGCAGAAAAGCAAGAAAATAAACTTAGAGCTGAAAAGAGCGGAAAATTATTAAATACCCACATGTAGAATTGATACATACATGCTGAAAAGGAAAATGATGACCCAGTTGCAAAATCCAAAAGTAGACAACAAGATGATTATTTAGAAATATATTTTCATTATATATATGCTTTGATATTTACATTGTCAAAATGGCTCAAAGGCCATGCTTCTAAATGCATATAGTTCTATTATGCTTCTTTCATATATTTTACGAGAAGCCTTTTTCAAGAATGTATACAAAAAATGGGTTAATTACTACGAAGTTTTTAAAAGGACAAAAAGGAAAAACATGGAAGTCTTCAATCCAACATGGGCAGCATCGAGGGACACATTAGCAGTAGCATCCACAACATCTTCATCTACAGAGGCGTCATCATCAACAACAACATCGTTAACATGAGCAATGGCCAGGGGCAGAGGGAACACAAGGTTCCTAAAGTCTATATACTAGTTGATGTCGTAAAATGACACCATGTTGTAGATGCGAAACAGGAAATGGTAGGCTCGAGTGACGCTCTGGCGGTGCTCATCTTGTGACTGGAGGTGAAAGCCACTCATAAATGGTAGCCACAACACAATCACATCCTCTTCTATGAACCTCCATAGGTTGCTCACGGTCGGTATGCCTTCACCAAATGTAGCATTTGATACTACCTTTCTGAGGCCATTCAGATACTTCTTGGGAAATATTTCTTTAACAAGACAAAGAATCAGGGGCTTGGAAATTTGAATATCCAGAATGGAGGCGAAAATGTGTGAGCACACATTAGTGTTAACTCGATACTTGTCCTTGTATTCAAGGAAATCCCGTACCAAAACCCATTTCATGGCTATAATAGCCAGTGAATGCTTGTTCTTCGTCATCCTCTTTAAATGCCTAGTGAAAATTTCACCTAGGAAGGTAGTCTAAGACTTGTGACACACTAACCTAATTGGGGTGTTCATACTGGTAATCAATCTGCAACTAACCTGAATCTGTCTTTGCAAAGTACCTAAGTCTAGCCTATGAAAATGCTACACACTGCCAATGCTGAATCGTTAAACCAATTGCCTACTACCAAATTTGCTCTAATCGCTAAGTGTGATTTTGATATTGCTTAGATGCCTATTTATAGAAAAAGTAAGGAAGTGCGTGGTAACTTGCTTGCCATAAATGTGATGATAATTGAGTGCCAACTTGAAAGCCATGCTAGAGCTTGCTCAAATTTCTTGCCTAGTTGTGTCTGCTAAGTATGGTTTGTTGCATGCAAAACCAATGAAGGCTAATTAATTAGCCTAAGTTGGTGGTAGTAATCGGTAGTGTTATGCATGTCCAGGGACTGAGGTTTTATTCTCCAGGTGTTTTGCTTATTCCAAGGTAGAGCTCATATCTTTTCAAACGCTGATCACATCTTTGGCTTAATCATTCCTTTTGGGATTTTAATTGCCAATGCATATGAATGCATAAGCTACTAGCAAAGCGTCGACTCAAGTTCCAATAAAATCACATTGTACAATACGGTTGCTAATTGCAATTATGAATTCTTGTCACATCAAAATGGAAAGTGATTCATCTCACACAAACCAAAGGTTGGTGGTACATGTTGAATTAAATGCAAAAGAGAACTCCCATCTACCACCTTCAGGAAAAATAGCTAAGTATTGCATGTGAAGTCTTTAAGCACTTAAAAGGTCTTTTCAAATATGCTGCCCAGAGAAAAATCCATTTCTAGCACAGAGCCAGAGCTGAAGTAAAATTGCAAAGAGATTCAAGCTAAGCAAAAGCTTCCCACAAGTGAAAAATGGCAAAAAGTTCAAGCCAAGAGTTACAGGGAGGGGCAACGAAAAGCTTATTTAAGGCCATGAGAGGGGTGCTAGTCATCAATATCTTTAAAACATTTCTTATGCCACACCAAGTATTCCTGACAAGCCAAAATGGGTAAACACAAGAGAGCTGGACAAGCCCAAAAGCTACAGAGACCAAAACTTAATTTAGGAAGAATGGGATAATATTCATGATCCCTTTCTTGTAAAGAACCCGAAAGGGTTGAGGGAAGTGACATGCGAAAGAATGAAGGTGTACAAAAAGGAAATGTTGATGACAAATAAAGTATGGTCCAACAAAATTCCTCAATATATGGTTCCATTTGTGCACTATTGTTCGGAATTGGTCGATGCAACCATTATGCATTTCAACTCAAGCACCAATGCCATGCAAGGCTAGACTCTATCAGCTAACATCACTCTGGTAGCCATCTGGAATATGCTGTGTATTCTTGATCATAAGCAAAGAGGGATGCTAATGGAGGCATTCACCCCTAAATAGGGGGATCATATATGGAACACCAGGAAGAAGGCTTTGGAGTTTTATAATGAAGAAACTCAAAGGATTGAAGCAGAGCAAGGGAAGCTACCGAGACTTTTGGTGCAGCACGGTGCTTTCGCAGAAGACCTATAAGATGCCTTTTCAATGATGGAATTTGTTTTCGGTCTAGACTCTAATAAGGAGGTGCACACATTTTAGTTGGGCCCAGGTTTCCAGTTTCATAGGCAACAATCTTATTTCTGGTATGATTTTTCAGAGTACCTCGCAAAGAAAATGATAGAGAAAATTAACAAATACCAAGCTGAACATAAGTTCATATTTCCTTCCTATCTTGCCCATATGTTCTTGCATCAAAACCTAGATTTCTTTGATACGCGGGTGAAATTGTCTATTTTTTTATGAAAGGAATAGAAGGAAGCTAGTTTCTATCTGGACTCCTCTCCTCTCTTCCACTTTTTATTATTATGCATTTTTAGACTATTTCTTGACTCCGATTTTGCAAGATTTGCAAGGAGAGGATAGTATCAATCGAGACGTAGACAAAATACATGCAGATCTTCATTCCCAGATGTGATTGGTTTTTTGGAGTAGATTTCACATTCATTTGCATGTGAGGCTTCACCGAGGAACCATTCCGCCTTCTGACATGTGTTACAAATCAAGTGCTAGCCCTTGAATTGTTTCGATAGGCATGCATTATTGATATTACTTTATGTAGTGGAAAGCCCAAGAATAAGGGATTCTTCATCTGCCCACAAAGCTTTAAAACAATGGCCATGAAAATGAAGCAGACACACCCATTATTGTAGGATAAGTTGGATCATCTTGGGTTGGTAATGATTTGTGACAAATGGGATTACAACTTGTTGGCACTCCCAAATTTTGCAAATTTGAAGTGCCTATTTTGAAATTTTGCCTCTGCACTTTCAAAGGTGCACCTAATTGAACTTGCCTGAATGACCTACTTTGGAGGGTCATATTTTGGAACTCATTGATTTCTAAGCAACATCCCTTTGCAGACACACTCATATGTCCTATGTGAACCTGCATGTCAGTTTTCAGCTTCTCACGATTAGTTTTGATTTCGAAAAGTGAAGCTGGAGGGTTTTGTCACTGTTCAGTTGTTTGCAAACGTTCAATTTTGCAAAGTAGCTTCCCGTTTGAGCTTGCATTTTGCAACTAGTTGATCATCATGCTAAAATGAATGTTGTTTTGCATTCTCTATACCAAGATGAACTCCCATGCTAGTTTTCAAAGCTTCACGAGTTGATTTGCTATTTTTAGTAGATCAAAACCAAATGGAATTTCTTCAGTTTTGCACTGAAACCTTTCTGAGAGGCCAACTTTGAGCGTCAACAAATTTTGATGGGTGATGATTCAAACTAATCCATTTTGCACACGTGTTCTCTATACCAAAGTGATCTACTATGTCCGATGGCAGCTCGCCAGGTGCTGATTTGATATTTTGCAATGAGGTGATATCTTGAGTTTTAACTGGTTCTGAATAGCTACATTTGCAGAAAAGTCCAAGAGGGCAATTTTTCCAGTTAATAACTTTTTCCTCGTGATTCCTTTTTAAATTATAGATTCATGGGTCATTTGCCCTGGTTTTCGGTGATTCGGATCCCCACTTGGCGGTTCACCACATTTTTCCAAATGTGTTTGAAAGTGAGTTTTAAAGAGGACCGGTTCATGTTTTCAATTTCTAATGCATTGAAGCTACCTAAAGTCAATTTGAGCTTGGCCGGTTGTTTTGAAAACAATTATTTTTTAGATCGAGCCACATGGGGACCCTACATGCTTTACACCATTGTGAAATTGTTTGCCTTCAAGACTTAAAATTCAATGTAAATCCACCTTTCAAATGTGGAGTTTTAGGGTCATCAAATGGGTGAAGCAAGGTCCACATGTGCAAATGAACTATGAAAGCACACATGAGGCATGTGACTTGTGTGATTGATTGAGTCCAAGAACCTAAATATCATAGAGCACAAATGCATATGGCAGCTGTTTAGACCACCATTGGATAATGCCACAACATTATTTAATCCTACTATATAGTTTGAATAACTACATGTACTAAAGGGATAAATCTTTTTGTGAGTGTTTGTAGTGCTCCTGTTTTGTGAAAATGTGGATACGATACACATGTCTTATGTAGTAGAAACATCTAGGGTTCTAACCACGAAGGAAGGAACATTTAAAGATGCCAGTCAAAATTCTTATGCAGAGCATGATTCTAAATGGTTGAATCCAGGAATAGTGTATCATGACCCTTCATCTGTTGATTGATACAAGCATGCTACTTGTGATCAATATAAGCTTAAACACATGAACATGTGACTTACAGCACATGATGATTAATAATCATGTAGACAGAAACAAAAAGCTTGCGTATGCGGTAAAGTGCATCAAACTCTGTTTGTTGCAGGCATTGAGAAGGATGCCACTCAAGAATCAAAGGGAGCAGCCGTAATGTATGTTGTATGACAGATTTTCAAAGAGCATGGCCTTAATGGGATACGAGAGTTCCAAAAAGGAGCATGAGTGGATTGATCATGCCAAAGGGAATGGAGATCCAACGCACTAGTTGGGAGGACGTCCTTCATATGCAGCTTATAAATTGGAAAATGTTGCAACATCATCTTTGTTGGAGAGATTTTGTAAGCTTTAAAGTGAATAAATATGGCGCTGGCTGTATGAGGTAGCATACCATATGATACAAATCTTAAAACAAATGAAATCTGAAACAAACCGTTGATGAGGATGCGCCCATTCCAAATGCACAATATATATTTTTTGAAAATGGTTTAGCAACTCGTAGACAAATGAAAAAGACATGAACTACACCTAGAGTAGAAGATATGTCAATTCATCAAAGCTTCAAAGATGGGGTTTTGAATGACAAACGCATGGAGGAGTGGTGCAGTAATAGATGAGAGGCATTCAGATGAAAGAAAACAGATGGTGGCTGCCATTGTCACGTGAATGCAAATGCATCTAGAGGAGGCTTCAATGTTAACACATGCAACGACACCAATGAATCAGTTGAAAATTCCTTAGAGACTTTCATGGCGCTACAAACATAGTGGGAGACATATGCCTGGCTAAGTCACCTAATGGTTAATTAATGGAGGTTGTAGAAACTAACAAGCTGAATGTAGTAAGCGATACATCCAATACAAATGAATAAAATGCAATAGATGATACATTGAAAACCTCGTGTGCTAAGGTACGGTGCTTTGCAAACCGGAAAGCACACAACAATGGAACAAGGGTATGTACATCCCTGAAAGTGCTGTCAGGAATCAAAAATTCTCAAACAAATGTATAAAATAGCTGGCAAGCCAACATCGAATATGTTAAAGGGGCAAAGTATGCCTAAAATGCATTGCAGGGTACGCACAAAGAATGGGGACATCTATCAAATGGAAACAGTTTGAAATATGAAGGATATGAATGCAATAATGGGCATCTGGGTGAATAGAGATGGCAACAAAAGGAAATAAACAAAATGGGTATACTAAAGTGGTACTCCATTTCTAGAGGAGGATTGCGAATTTCGAATGAACAAAGAGATGAGTTAGGGAAAACTTGAAATCAAACAAAGAAGCGAAAGCGGATCAATGGCTACCAAGCAGGATGAAAGTGCAACATAATCTCCACCGTTCCCTGCCATTTCGCTATCTAAAGATGCAAAGGGATTATTTCTTGCAAGATTACAGGGTTTGTGGCCATTGGCGGATGTAGAGGGCCGACCTTAGGGTCTTTGAGTGGAGTGGAATTTTTTAAATGTTTGTGGATAAAATTTTATTAAGTTACCTTTGAAAATGTGAATGGGTGGCATGCGTAGAGATGAATGGTGGGTAAGAATTTTAGGGGCAAAGCATTTTAGATTTTAAATGTTGGCAAAAAGGTAAATTTTAATAAAGATGTGGGTGCCTATGAATTCCTTTTAAGGGATTTTGCTTGTAGGTGAAATATTTAACTTTTCACTACAGGGAGGAAATTTAAAATGCACGTAAATGTGGCATGGAATGAAAAGTGAATTTAATATTCACTTTGCTGGTCCTAGGTTTAATATAGTGAATAAGAAATTGCTATGTAGAGTATGTTATTCACGGGAGGTATATAAAGTGAAAAGTGGCTGCAAAATAAAAGGAAAATTTTAAACATGAGCTGAAGGTGAAAATATTTTGCATCGGATGCAAAATATTTTAAAATGCAAAGTGGAGACTATTATTAAAGTTATGAAACTTTAATATTTAAAATTGAAGGTATAATCTACAACAAACAAAGCAAAGAATAGAAATAAGAGTTTTTCACAAAAGCATTTTTCATGCAATTAAGTGAATTTGAAGATTCCATCACATGGGCGAATTTTCTGTTGCAGGACAACTAACAGCAAAGGAAAATGAAGAGGCAAATTCAGTTACAGAGAGATGAGAGAGGTTTTGAGCAGCTTGTTGATCAACGATGGATTGAGTTTCCAGATGGCATCTACAGATCATACTAATCTTAGGGCTACTTTTGTTTCTGTTTTATTCTTTTCTTCTCTATTGTAAAAGAGAGGCTGGGGTTTCCAAATTTTGAAAGCTCTGCAAGTCAGGCAGAAGCTCTGATTCTATAGCTGGGAGAAATGTAATTGAGTCACTAAATCTGAAAGTGTTTGTTATGAATTGTGTTCTCATGTTTATATTTAGCTAATAATTGTCCCCATTTCTGAGATGTATTACTCTTTTTGATTCAATAATAAGATTATCTGAGTCTTTTCATGCACATTTTTTTCATTAGAGTGATATATGTTGTTGCCTTCTATTATGAAAATAATGTAATTGCTTTAATGAAGCACAAGGTGCATTTATTATTGCCTTTTGTTGATGGGATAGTATAATTGCTTCAACATATGTGACAGGAATACTATGTTTCTAATGGATTTATAAGAAGGGTTATCAGATAAAACTTCAGTGATCTGGTTATCATAATGTGATAACATTTGTAAGGATCTTCATACATTTTCAACATGGTAGGATGAATGCTAGTTATGTGACTCCATAACCCATTTTCTAGCACTAGTCAAGTATTATACTTATGTTGTTTTCAGCTTGATCCCTAATCTACAAAACTTAAAACCATTTTAAGTCCCTGTGTGTTATAGTGTTATGGTTATCTCATGCTCCAAGTAGTTGATATTACTAATGAACAACCAATTCTATTCAGTATTATCCTATTATGTTGAGTCATTAAATGAGATTATTTGTTGAGCAATATTTTGTTATGTATATATTTAGGTTTGTGATATTTGCTAGGGATGCCTCTGGGTCTTGTAGAGCCTGAAGTGTAGGGAGAATTTTTAAAGTCTGGTGGTTGGTCCGAGGTCCTTCAAGCTACCCTTGATTGGAGTGGAAATTCCATAGGTAGATGGGAGACAAACACAGTTTCTGAGGGGAAAAAAACACCAACTTTGACCCTTTCAATGATTTTCCATATAGGCACCTCAAGGGTAACTCATGGTTCTTGGCCTTAGTAAGGAGGTACAGAAATGGCTAGAGGATGAAGATGAATTATTGGTTGACCTAATTCATATTCCCATAGAAGACAACATGCTACCATGGAATAGGTTCTATTTCGTTGAGGCAGATTATGATGAGAACTATAAAATGGGAAAAAATCTATTCAATAGTTTGAGAAAGGAAGAAGAATGGAATATAGAAAGGATCAGAGTCTTCTAGGTGTATCACCAAGAGACAAAACAACTTGATGCACCTTATGAAAGTGTGCTAGATGATGAAGATTTTGACAAGCTATGGGATGAGGAGCATCTCACTTCCAACTCAAGTGCTAGCAGAGGCAATGACCCCGATAAAGGAGAAGAGTAGGCGGATGAAGAAGCTAATCCATCGATGTCCTCCACTCAAAAAAAGAATAAGTCCACAGAGCATCCTGCCTATGTCACTTCAAATGTGTGACTAAATATATCAAAGGCTTAAGTGAATTGCCACGGGCCTCGAGAAAGTGAGGGGTCCCCAATATCCAAAGATTGTGGGTCGAGAGAGACTCACAACTAACTAATGGAGTGCAAAAGAGGCTATTATGGGAGAAAGTTCACAGAGCCTACCATGAGCCAGAAGTTCTCATAGTGAGCCAAGGGTTTTGAAATAAGTGAGGATCTAGTGACAAAATTGAAGCACACTTGACATCAATCGATTAGAGTAACATTCCTCTTCACTTTTCTCACTTCTCAATATTTAGTATCCTCTACCATTCCTTGACACCCATTACTACAAGAAGTATAGGCCCTGATGGGATATAATTTGCAACAAAAGGATGAAGAGATAGCATCTCAATGTGCTCTACATGAACAAGAATTAGAAAAGAATCAAATGAACTTTGAAGGCTGAAAGGCCCAATTAGAAGATGAGCTCTAAGAGACAAATTCCTCTCTTGATAAAGAGTTGGTGAATCGCACCCAAGCCGAGGAGAACTGGTATAAAGAGCTAAGTAGCCTCAAGGGGCAACTTGCATTCGCAAAAGAGAGAACCACATAATTGACAAAGGATGTTGGCTCAAAAGATGCAAAGATTTCTCTTCTAAAGAGCACCCTCCAAGCCCTTGTTGCACAACCAGACCTCATCCCATTGGCTTGATAGCTATACATTTCTTATTGGAAAAAGGTTAAAACATTTTGCCTAACACTGCAGCCAATACTCTGGTTCATCTTGAAGGAAACAAACTTGAGCCAGGAGGTTCACAGAACAATCAAGAAATTCCCATGGTTCATCATAGAGAAGGTTCTTGAAGTGAAGAGTTTGCTAAGAAAGCTATACATGGTCTTTGATGAAGACTTGTCCAAGGCATGGTTTGAAGATAGGGATATTGCTGCCCAAATGACAAACAAGTTCATCCTTTACCACTTGGCCTTCCTATGAACTAAAGCCATTGTAGCTACTTTGAACTAGACATTGGATGGCATGTGGGAAATTTTTTCCTGTCTGAGTGAGATGGGCCTCCCGTCCCCATTTTTTTAAGATGGAACAATTGCCACAACCAATCAAATTGTAGAGAAAATTGAAGAGGAGCAAGACCCAATTGCTTTCTAGAGTTTTAACCAACCTCCTACAATAGTCGATATTGAAGGTGTTATTCATTCCCTTGCGCAACTACTTTTCCATTGCGAGGTAGGGGCTACCTGAGGTTTTTCCTTATAAAGAAATGCTCGACCTAGGAAGAGTGCAAGAAAATTTACAAAATGTAACAATACCTTTTGAAGATGATTGGCCACCCTTGCAAGTATCCCTTTCAAAGCTCGAATTCCATCAGCAATGGATGGCGCTCTAGTCTACAAACCAAATTTTTTTTGGGTTCTATGTTCGTAAAGCGAAATACCCTTGATAGTCGCTAGAAGTTGTGAATACAAAATTCACCATGATCCCTTCAGGTTTTTTTTACTAAGTACCGACCTATGCCTTCAATGAGTATCATCGAACCTTTTTGATAATTACCGCAACCTTTGCCACTTTTCTGCTCAACGATCTCTGAGGGAATTCTCTCCTTTGTTCTATTATTGACCCCTTCCATGCTCCCACATGTCTTCACCGCGGGTTATTTTAATTGCTTCCCTTCACTTCCTCATCAGTCCTTGCATGCCTTCCACATAGCTCCGACTCACATAAATATTTGGCAGGCCCCACAAGTAGCGTCCACAACAAGCTTTTCTACTACGTGTCACCACAACACAAGCTCTCAATGAAGGGGGGATGGAGCAAACCATGACCTGTGAGATGCTGTCACATGTTCTAACTGCTTATACTGGGTGGCGAAACTTGTTTGCATAGGACCATTTCTATCATTCATAGAGGATTCACCTGGATGGGAGGTGACTAAATGCTATAGCCCAAACCTTTTCTATTACAATGGCTAAGGATAATCATTACTGTGACATCATTGTAAGATTTTGAATCTTTTTAGTTGTTGCTTTGTAGGGTAAGGTCAGGAATCTTTTGACCTATATATACTTCTCTTCGCTTTTGAAGAGGGGTTCAAAGATTACAGGTTACATGTTCCAAGTTCCATAGTTTGAGAATCATAGGATTTTGGAGAGACACCAGACCTTTTTATTGTTTAGATTATTGCAAGAACTCATAGATTGTGCCATTGTTCGACCTCTCTATTTTCTTATGCTATTGATAAAATTTATGATGTGCCATTATTGTTTGAATAGTTCATTTACAAAACTTCTATAATTTGAATGCAAATTTGTTGGTTAGATCATGTCTCTGACTCCTCTTTTTAGTGAATGGTTGTTAAAATTATTTTATGTCATTGAATGTGTTGTTCGTGCTTCAATCTTCAAACTTTGTCATTCTAGGACTTAGCAGATTACTGAATGGGCCCTTAAATCATATCCAAAAGATATATTTATCATTCCTTTTATCTAAATTTTGGTGCATCACCTTAGTTAGATATTTTATTTTTATATTTACTTCCTTTTCCCATTTCAAAACCCTAGTTACAGAAGAAGCCAACTTCTTTAAAAATTCGAAGGTCACTCAGTTTAGCGCAATAAGTCCCCCATAAACTGAGTTTCCCACAAAGGGCCATTACCTTGCCAATTTTTGGCATCAACACAACCACATCCCACTGCTTACTCATTTGACTAATTACACCACCAAATAAAGTAAACATATAAGCACTGGCGAATTTTCTACAATAAATATCACCTACCTAATCTGAATCCACATTGGTGGAGCTTATCAAATCCATGGATATTTTGATGATCTAGGATTTTGGAGGTTTTTAAATTCCTAAATTGTATTGAATTAAGGTTCTGAATCTGCAAGTTAGGGCTTTCTATAACCCTCATGTGTTAAAACCCTAAACCCTAGGTCCAAGCATGCACTTTTGTTATAAAACTTTGTTGACCTGTTGTATTGAGTTCCCAGTCATTCAAGTTATAACCTATTTCTAGGTTTTCATTCATTAACCAGTCCCTTGGTTCTATTTCATTGTTTGTGCCCACATGTCTAATATTTGATCAAATATCCTAAGTCTAAAGTTTTTCCTAGGTTTGAAATATTTCTAAGTTATAAAATATTATGTCAACATAGTAAAATGACCCATTTTAGGTCATAACTTAAAGAACATTCTATAATTTTTCATGGTTCATGCATCCTTCAGTCCCACAAAAATATGTGTTCAATTTTTATTGGCCCCCACTTGCCTGCAAGGAATAAAATAATCATAAAAAAGAAAGTGCAGGGTTGCAGGAAGGCGCCATGTATCCAGTGGACCCCATAGGATCTTCATGGAGCTTTTTTGAAGCTGGTGATGGGACCATGGTTTTAAAATATTAAATTATGAAAACTAGGATCCACA
Organism: Sequoia sempervirens; assembly: GCA_007258455.2. NCBI lineage: Eukaryota > Viridiplantae > Streptophyta > Pinopsida > Cupressales > Cupressaceae > Sequoia > Sequoia sempervirens. The sequence goes on along the minus strand of VDFB02356364.1, from coordinate 3,514 downwards.
TGTTAGTTCCTCGCTATCCCATGGGACACACTCAACATTTATAAGTGACATTGCAGGAGTGCAGGATGTCACCACACGAGCTCCTTTAATGCTTCCAAAGGTGGTGGGTCTAGAAGAATATTCAAAGGACAATTTTTGACCCATTATTGCATCACGATGCTCCTTCACATTGTATTTTGAAGTTCATCTTGGTATAAGCTAATAGGGATGTGCGATATTCAAGATCAATAGACCGGTTTGGATGAAGTTAATCTAATAGCCATGTTTTAAAATTACAATGGGATTTGATCTTGGTTCTCCATCCATGATCTAATATGAAAAATTCAAACTTCAATGACTAGTAGCTCCATTTCATGAGAAGACCTAGAGTAATGGCGCAATTGCATTTGTAGTTACCAAATCAAATCTGATCAACTCTAGATCAATTTTTTGCATTTCTCTCATATTGCATTGATGTCCAAGATGAAGATAGTGATCCTTTATGTGTTATAGGTTCCAATTATTTTTTTAGAACATGCTTGCCTAGATTTAGCTATATATTTCCCAAGAGTTCCAAATTTGCATTCATGAAGATTATGATGGAATTTCTGCTTGAGGTGTCATTGCCTTTATGGATAGGGTTGTTGCTTAGGTTTTGGGAGAAATTCAAACATTTTGTGAAATTCAATTGGATTTCATCCCTACTATAAACTCTAGTGAGTTAGGGTTAGGGTTTAAAATTAATTATGAGTTATTATTGCATTATAAAGGCAAGTTTTGTAATCTTTTAGAGCATTCTAATTCTTAGTTTTTGTAATTCTTTGTATAGAGTCAAGTTAAATAGATAAGTCCTATGAAACTCAGAGAAGGAATTTTGTAATTTTTTTCTCTATAATAACAATAGATGACTAGAATATTCATTGCATTTGTTTAAAATTTGAATATCAATCTATTATCTTCTCCATTGTTGTACTCACTATATTTTGAATTAGAATAATAAAGGGTTATGTCTGGTTCTCATATCATTCTTTATGTTATGGGTGTTTGAGTTGTTAGTTTCTATTCAAGGAATAGAGTAATTTTTCTTTTAGTTCATTCATTAGAGATTGTGGGGTTGCAGTGTGGATTTGTAAATAATGTGATGGAATTGCTCTTTTGTTGGTTTCTCAGTGTAAGATTGTGATGTCATAAGAAGCCAGGAGTTGGTCTATTGTAGGAGTTTACCTCAATTATAGGATCTGTTGTGGATAAGGCACTGGTCAAGGAAACTCACAAAGTTTGAAGATAAGGAATAATAAAACATAAAATAAAATCAAAACCATTTTATTTTCTATATTTGTATTGTTCTATGTCCATTAACACACTACAAAGAATGACAACATATATAGGGGGTCTCAAGAATGATTTAGCCCATCAAGTCTCCTTCTACTATATTAGTGTGAATAATTTGTTATCAAAAGAATCATTGCAAAGAAGTGTTATATGTTGAATGATGTTATAGGTGAACCCACCTTGGTTTTGCAGAGCCTAAAGTGTAGAGGAGAAAATTATAAAACCTATCTCTTGTTTGTTGGCCACTAACCTAGGGTTTCTGAGCATAATAAGTAGCTAATCTTTAGGAAAACCTAAATAATCAATTGGAAACACCAATAGATTGCAAAATCTACTAGGGATAGAAGAAATTTCTACCTAGTGGATCATGTTGAATAGGACAATTGAGGGGGGGTGAATTAGTTGTTAGAGATTTTAACCTATAATTCAATCACTGGAACTAATACTTAAAACTACTTAAATGATTAATCATCAAATTCCAATGTAGAAACTCAACTCCAACACATAAACACAATAACACCAGATTTACATGGAAAACCCAATAAGGGAAAAACCACTATAGAGAATATTAAAATCGATTACAAAAGGCTCACTACTTGAAACAAGGCTCATTGCCTGAGATAAGGCTCATTTCCTGAAAATCAGGACTCACTATCCAATAGGGATACAACCCAGATGGCTCACTACCACAGAGATACAAAGAAGACAAAGAAGACTTGTTACAGAGAGACTACAATCCCAATACAACAAATGATTCCACCATAGCCACTTGATCAACTTAAATGAATGATAGAGTTAACCTTCTACTTACCACATCTAGAAACTCAACATTAAGCTTCACATTGATCTACCACACACAACTCACCCACACTTTCTGAATAGCATCAAAGTCATGTTTACTCTTTCACTTGTCCTCCTTCTTTTCTCTTTTTTGTTTTTCATTACTAGCTCATCCTATATTTATACTATCTCCAACCTTGAAAAAGATCCAAATTCAACCATCCAACTTCAAATACAAATTAGGTCGGTGCCAAAACATCCTAGGGTGGAATTGGAATGAGGGTAACCCAAACACACACTTCATAGTGAGACCCAAAATAGATATAACATGCTTCATCAACTTCGAAGATAGTGCTTAACACAAGGTTGGCCAAAATAGTGTAAAAAAAATAGAACAATTAAGCTCAAAACTTCCAGAAATCAAAAATATCTTCAATGCAATTATGGCAACACAACTCTAGAATTGCAAGTCAAAAGACTTCATCAAAGAGAAATCTGGACCAACAACTTTTCTCCCGAACCTCAACTAGAACACAGAAAAACATAGTTCACAACTAGTGAACAAAACTCAAACTTCACAACGAACCAACAACCAAAAATATGGATATAGAAATCTTCAACAAACATGACTGACATATTTGAACCACATGAACATAGGGGAAAATACTAGATGATTACCTGAAGCAACAACTGAATACCTATAAACTTCCTTTAATACAATTTTCTCAATATCCTCAACATATACAACCAACAACAACTAGTAGATAACTAATTGAACAGTTGACATCAATGACAATACCTTCATTACTTTCTTCATTCTTGCAACAATCTCCCCCTTTTTCATTGATGGAAACACATGATGTGAAAAACCATCAAAGACACCATACCAATTTTGAATATACTTCTCAATATTTTTTGTTTCTCCCCCTCAAAAGATTATCTCTCATTACCTAATTTCTCTCCTTTTCACATGCTTTCTCTCCCCCTTTGAAATAAATGGAAAGGGAAAAATATATGTTTATTGAATCTTCCTTTAACATGAAAAAAATACTCACAATGACAACACTTGAAACTACCTGCTCCCCCTGAGAGGTAGCCACCAAAACATCAATCCAAAAAAGATAGAGCCATGAATCCACTATACTAATTCATCTCCAAATGCATCTTAGTTTATGAAAGGGGGGGAAATAACCCCTAACTTATCCTAGAGAAACTCAAAAGTATCTTTAGGAAGAGCCTTTGTAAATATATCAACAATTTGATCCTTTGTCGGAACATACTCAAGCTTGACTTCATTCTCCATGACCTTCTCTATCAAGAAATGATATTTGATAGATATATGCTTCGTCCTCGAGTGAATCACAAGATTCTTTGAAATGTTAATTGCACTTGTATTATCACGGGAAGATAGAAATGGGATCAT
>VDFB02356362.1:0-17260 GCA_007258455.2 Sequoia sempervirens | reverse complement strand
ATACAAAGGGCGTAGAAAATAGCAAATATTTTATTTCACGGAAAAATCGGTGCTCATCAGTTGAAGATCCTTTATACAGGTAAGTTCATATGCCTCTGAAAAAACATGATTATTTATAGGAAATTTTAGCTGAGTTTATTTTCTGAGAACCATTCCATGGAGGCCCAAATTGTCTTGATAATCTTTGCTTTTGTCATCTATATTTAGACTCACTCTACCTGCAACGTTCGTTAATGACCATATCTCTTGATCGCTCAACAACCTTTCTTATGAACTCTGCTCATTCTCAACTTCGCACTCGGCAACTTTTGACACTCACAAGATGTTATACAATTTGTACTGAAGCAAATCTTATTCACCATGCCAATCGATAATAAACTATAGAGACTTTTCTTACTTTGATTTAGATTTGGACTACGTACTTATAAAAGAGAATGGAAGAAATCAATAATTTGAGCCCTTCATATGATCAACAAATGGAGTTTCCCCCTTCATAATAGAATATCCCACTGTTTATGTAAATATTTCCATAATAGATTTGAGGTAAAAAGGGAAAGTAATGGTAATGTGGAATGTGGAACAAATGGAATTTCCCTCTTCATTTTCTCTATTCCTTGAAATTGAATATGTGGAATGTTTTTGATATTCAATAAATTTTTTATCAAGAGTGTAATCTTCAAACTATAAATCAGAAACTTGAGATATATGCAGTAAGGTAATATCCTTATTACCAATCTAAGTAGCTATGTGGAATCCATCATTTTATTGTGTTTTTTTTAAACTAATAGATTGTACAATTTTGCTGATTTATGAATAAATTGAAAAGTAGTGAACATAATGATTTACTAACCTTAGAATTTATAGATCTAATTTCATATTTTAAAGCTAACTGTATGGATAACTGTAACCACCATGTCTACAAAGTTTGAGAAAAATTCAATAAAGAAAAATTCACATGCAAACTCTCTCTTGAATATGATCAAAAGATTATAAATTTTCTTGTAGTTAAAAATTGTTAATTCAAGATGATTTATACTTATGTGAAAAAGTGGATAATCAATTTAAATTGAATAGTATATTTTCTTATTCTTAATTATGATGCAATTTTACTACCAAGTGCAAGAATGATGCAAATTTTGATAACATTGTTCATATATATATATATATATATAAATATATAAATATATATATTATTATAAAAACACATTCTATTTAAAATACAACTTATATTCAACTTTAAATGATCATATAACTTTTTTCACATTTCATCATAAAATACAATGTATTTATTGTGCTCACCTTTCATATTTGTGGCAAGACAAACATTTGATATGAAGTACTCTAATGCATATATATTGTCACCCCAATAGTTGTACACATAAGAAAATTATGTTTCCACATGACAATAATACTTTTTTAGATGAGCACCTTATTTTATAAATGACACACATAAATTGGATACTTGTGATATTTTATATTCAAAGGAAACAAGTATTTATTTCATTTTTTAATGAATGTATTTATGATTTTTTGTAACATTCTTAAGTTTTCATGTGTTCATGTAACACTATGTCTTGACTAACATTTGGTTATTTGTTGATTTACATATGAACTAGGCTTTTACAATATATAGTGTGAATATGTTGCAAGACTAAATTATATAACCAAAAAATGAACAATAAGATCCCTCCCAACCATTAGATCCTTTCCCCTAATAGTTGTTAAAGTGACAATAGTTTGGGAGTGTGTAGGTGTAGCAGATAACAAATAATACATCACATGTTTGTTAACCTTTTCAGAATTGGACAAGAAAAGGAGGGTCTCATTGTGAATGACATGACATTGCCAACCAATGGCATAATGAGAAATGGTTGTTAGACAAATACTAGTATGAGAGATAGTGTGATAGTGCCATGTGGCCACAAAATGACATCACACTATATGAGGCCCAAGACACAAAGGAGGAGATCAATGATGTGGAAATGCAAGGACAGTGATCCTATGACCTAAGGTGGTTGTAGATATATATAATTACCATCTAACCAAGGACTAGAGGAACTAGATCCTCATGCAAATGCATAACAATAAAAAGAAAAGAGCCTTGGGTGATACTAACAAATAAGAGAGCAACACAAACCTCTCACAAACTACTAGGTCAAATAAAAGAAACAACTAGAGGCCAAGACCTAGAATAAGTAGTGTGCTCTACTTGTGGCATCCTAGAATAGAGCCATGTGAATTTAAACTTAAACCTTGAATGTGGCAACAAACATGATCATAGAAGGAGCTTAGGGAAGAAACTAGAGCATGAGATCATTAAAAGGACCTTGCAAGAAATGGGAAGGACCCACCAAAGGCTACCAATATATAGAAGGGACTTATCTAATAAATCATTTAATTATTAGAAATTGTCTTTTAAGATGATTTATCAAACTTATTAAATGTATCATCCAATCATCTCGCTTAGCATATCTTTAATTTTATTATAAAGTAAATTATTAGATTTACTTTTAATATTATCATCCCTCCCATCATCTATGACTAATAACTCTTCATAAAATTTATTTTAATTTTTTATATATTTAAATATAATAATAAAAAAAAACTATTATATTATTTTGATATTTACGTTTATCTATTTAAATTGTAGAGAAATTTTTTAATAAATTTTTATGATAAAATAATACATATGAAATAATAACAGAATAATTAGAAAGTAAAGGTAATATATAATATTTTGTTTGGGAAAGTCTTTTAAAGTGAAAAACTTAATAAAATAAAATAAAATTTATTATATAAAACTCAACCATTCTCTAATACATTAGAGAAACTCTCTTTCTTTATTCTTAAGCACATTGAATGCAATTTTAAGCATTGTATATCTGAAAAATTGTGGTTTCTTATCCGTCCATCTTTTTCCAATGAAAATATGAAATATTATTTTTCATTAAACAGTATATTAATTAATACATATTTATATAACATTATACTACAGGTGCTTCTTCTTCGATCGGATTAAGATCAGTTAGTGCTCTCATAAGATCTTCCTTGCGTGTAAGGAAAGACACATTTTAATGAAAACAAACATTTTTCAATCCTTTATGTCAATTCAAAGACCTAGTGGATTCCCAAAATCCCATTACACTTCCTCAATCCAAAGCAATCCCATTTCTTTGAGAAAATCCATAACAATTCCAGTCAAGTTGAAGAGTTTCCTGTTTGTTCCCTTGCGAGATGTTATCCACAGCCCATGTTGAAACCCATCTCGATGTTGTTGAGAAACTCATGTCCAATGGATTCAACCACCTTGAAGTTAAGAAGGATTACATATTTCCCCCCAATGAACGCCCCCAAATGGCTGAGGTTTCTTATTCTTATAGCATTCCAGTAATAGACCTCAAAGATTTAGAGGGTCCTGGTAGGAAATCGGTGGTGAATGATATCAAGTGTGCATGTGAGGAGGATGGCTTCTTCCAGGTAATTTTTTTTTCCCCTCTTTTCCCTTAATCAAACTTATCTGGTTCTGCTTTAATTTGTTAAATACATGTTATGAAACATCCAGATTGTGAACCATGGGGTGCCGGAGAGTCTGATGAAAAGCATGATGGACGTTCCCAAAGAGTTCTTCGAAATGCCCCTAGAAGACACAAGAAAATTGGTGAGGCTTTCTACAAGCTTCAACATCACAAAATACAAATTCCTTAACTAGATGGATTTTTTAAGACAGCCATGTCATCCTCTGGAGGAATTCATCCATGCATGGCTCAAAAACCTGCAGCCTACAGGTAGTAACCAAGAATCCCAAATGAACAAAATTTCTCTCAAGAATTTTAAAAGAAGCAGCAGAAATGAGTCTTTTACTTATTTTATAATTCAGAGAGATTGCAGGGAGGTATGCTAAGGAAATAAGAGTCCTCACTTTAAGGCTCTTGGCTGCAATGTCTGAAGCTATGGGGCAGGATTCTGACTATTTGAATACAATCTTTAAGAAGTATAGTACATAAATTAGTATCCTTCATGCCCAAATCCAGATCTCACACTTGGCGTAGCACCTCGTTCAGACCCAGCATTTAACATTGAAAGATTTGGCGGGCTGGATAGAATCCAGCATTAACATTACTGACAATAATTTGTTTTTTTCTAAACATTTTGAATTAAAAGTTGATGATTTTTTAACAGATTCTCGCTTAAGAATCTGCCAGAAGAATTATACCCGACAACCCACAAAGCAGCAAAAAGGACGGGGAGCGAGAATCTACAGTCAAATAGCCGTTAGTTTTATTTCGGAGGATTTTCTTTGTGAAGAACAGTCGTATCTGCAAGTATTTTAAGTGTTGAGGAGTTACGTTACAGGCATCTTCGCGCTTTGCATAGTCTTGCAGAGAAATACGTTATGGATCTAAAACCAGGCAGCATTTGCATAGTCTTGCAGAGAAATACGTTATGGATCTAAATCCAGGCACAAGAAATGAGATACATCCTGAACATAAGCAGGTAAAACTTGTGATACTTTTAGACAGTACAAAAATATGAGGTACTAGGACGAATGGTTTAGACTATAATTTTCATCTCTGTATTATTTAAAGTATAATTGAACGGTTTTTATCTATCTTCTATCTTTCTGATTCTTGGTTTTGTTGTGGCAGTCATCTGAAGATGGGTTTAAAATGAGCCTTGCTGCTGAAACCAAGAAAAATCTTAATCCCAATGAAAAACTTCAGAAAGTGAAGAGTACATTTGAAACATGGAAAAAAGCCTGCAAAGTTCGATTATGTGAGACCAAGACAGTACTGCAAAAACTAGGAGAGAAGGCAAAGTTTCTCGGCATTGCAATAGAGGATAGAATAAGGAATTTGGTGCAGGGAGGTTGTAGTCAGCCACGTAATGAAAGAGTTTGAACAAATACAAAAAAAGGGAGAAAATGGTGGGGAAAAGAATCAGCTAGAAATTTTATTAACATTTTTTTTTTATCAATAGATTTTTCTGAAGGAGCCTGGTTTTTCACTAACGAGCAAAAGCAACAGTGTTAAGAACTGAACTGGTGGCAGTTCTGAACTGAAGTGAAGTTTGGAATTTGTGGGCCTTTAATTATATGTGGTTATTCATGGAAATGTGGATGTAGATTAGTGTAATTGTTGTCTAGCTAGTTGATTGTCTGGTGTTGTATCCTACTATTCGAACAAGATAAGAAAAGCAATTAACACGCTTGCCAACAGACTTTGTATGGAATCTTATTGTGGCACCTCCATGTTCACGGACGTGTTCTAACATAATATTCTTATTTCATGAAATAAATATCGTTTGAAGTTATAGTTAAAAATTTACCATTTTGTATGTATATGTTAGATAGGGCTGAATTCCCTAATAATTGGTCAAACTAGATGGTTGAAGTTTTGAAATCATTGCTTTGAAAACTGAGCCATTACACTCAGAAAAAAATAGTTACCGGGTGATGCAGGGTATGGGGACAGACTCCAATCAAATTAGGGTTGTGAGTATGAAAATGACTGTTATATATAAATGTTGTTAACCAAAAATTGTGGGTACGGAGATTGGGATGCGGTCGACTTTTCTATAATGGATTTACTGGTAACCATGTTAAAAACTCTTATGATATAAAGTGTAATTTACTGCTCTCAATATAAGATACATATGTGGACAGTGATCTAAAGTTCAAACAGAAACATACCCTAATGATACGTCTTTTACAAAGTGCTGCGTCATTAACTATTTATTGGCTGTGAGACAAGGCTACTGTTAAATTTGAAGACAACATTAGATTTTTTTATTATTGGTATGTGGTTTGGTTTCACGGCCAACATTTCATTACATTCAGATTGTGGGGATACTGCTCAATTAGTGGGAATACCACTCAACTACAGAATGATATTGTTAGAGTATGCATATCTGATGCCTAGATGTCACTTGGAGGATTTGATCATGAGTCTATATCTTGAGAACACCATGTCCTTGGCATCACTGTTATAATACAAGGACTTGCTAGCGGTCTGCAAGTGCCCAAAGATGGAAAATGGGTTGCAGTAGAACCCACACCCAATGCCCTAGCGGTGAATTTGGGATATCAGTTGCAGGTTTGTGATAATATATATGATTAAATTTTAAAGACTATAAGCTTCCCCAATCCATAATAATACGAATAAAATTGGGTATAAGCGATTGGGTAGTCAATGTTTGGAACTATATACAATGTTGTTCATCATCGGGGTGAATGATAAGAAAGCAAATCTGAGCCCATATAGATATAAATGATACAGAAAATAAATCTGGGTTCCTTATATAAATACCTAATTTCTTCATTAGGATTTTTTATCTATGCAAGATCTGCTTTCTTATCGCCTCAAAGGATGAGTAGCATATGTAGTTCGAAACTTTATTCAGAATTCCCCGTTGTTCGAAACTTGTTTTTGAAGGACTGAATTTTGAAATGTTTTAGTGTAACTGTGGAGTTTTATTAGGTTTTGAGCAATGGGAGATTCCAGAGCATCGAGCATCGGGCTATAACAAACAGTACCACTGTTCGTATATGTACTCCTACCTTCTATGGTCCTTCGTTGGATGCTTTCATTTCTCCTGCAGAATCCATGGTGGATGAGGAACATCGGGCTCTGTACAGAGGATACAGATATGAAGAATACATGCAGGCATTCCGGAGCCAGGGATTGAAGAGCAAGAGCATTTTGGATCGCTTCAATGATGTTGTTGAGTGATGAATTATCTATGCCAATGAGGCAAAGGATTTGGAAGATCCTTCTGTGTAGACTGCCTAAGTTGTTTAGGTTCCTATGTTTTGGGTCTTCTTCCTGAACCTATCTATCATGAGAGAAAAGCCCAAAGCCAGTACTTTCTACTATTCATGTATGTTATTATTGATTGTATTTGCATATGTTAATGTTCTAGTGGACTCCATGCCATAGTGATACCTCCTATCCTATACAATGTACATACAGTGGTAATGGTAGTGGTGCAGGGATATCTAATCTAGTAGTGCTTCACAGTCCAAATTCCGGTGGTAGAATTTGCAGATTTTTTTCATCTACTATATTGATTTTAAGCATTCCTAAGGAATTTATATTGGTTGATCATATACACTATCAGAAGCCACTTCTGAGGGCAATTACTGGTATTTTTCATTGACGACGTGTATGTCTCAAAGATTTAGGCGATACTAGGAGATTTCAGATAAATTTTTTTGTGAGTTGTTATAGTCTTATATAGAGTCTCCTATTGACAAGTGGTAAATTTCTTATAAACAATTGTCAAATATTTGAGAGACTTCAGGTAAAATTTCATTGTATCTTTATAAAAAAGTCAAACCATCCTTTGAAGTCATTGAGCAAAATCTAAATGGTTGGTTGTATATGTAGAAATTGGATTATGATTAGCTACCTTTCAAAAATGCAACAAGTGTTGCTGTTATGATCACTTTGGTAAAGATTAAAAAAATCAAATTGTGTTTTAGACACTTCAAAACTCTTAAAACACACATGCATTACAATTAAAGTGAACAAATATTCTTAGCAAAAGAATGGTGAACAAAGTTAAGCTATCAATTTAGATAAAGCTATTGTTGTTTTAAATAGGTTTGAAATATTAGAAGAAAATTCTAAAAGGTCTTTGGAAAAGGATTTGCACAACCATTTTGAAATCAATTTGAAAGAAATGCATGTTGGAATTAGGTATTTTGTACACCTTGCAAGTCCTAAAGTTTTTTTTTAGATAAGTAGAGAAGGGCCTTGACCCAAATTACAAAAAGTAAAACATAGCAAAGTAGAGGAACAACGACAAAAAAAAAAAAATGACTTCCAAGCCAACCGCAAACCAACAATTTAGAAATAGCACTACAAAAACACAAAAAATAGAAAACAAACAAACAAATAAACTTCTAATTTTTAGTCAAACAGTCTATTGACTCCTCCCAACAAGCCATCTCCATCCTGGACTTTTTTGTTTTTTGCTTTAGTCCTAATGTTTGGATTGTTTAATTATTAATTATATTGTGTCATAATAAAATATGATGTTCCACTTTATTCCTTGGCCTTTATGCCATGTGTAATCATTTTTATTTTGACATTTATAAGTGTAAATATATTTGTAAGAGAATATATTGTCATGAAAGACGTGTAAGAGCATCTAGGATAAAGAGATGGTGTAAGAGATATTATGATGTGTAAGAGCATGATTAAGAGGGAGGTTACAAAGTGGATTAGGAATCTTGACACATTTATGATGCACATCATAGAGCATCTTTCTAAAGGTGATAAATGCCAAATTATGGACCGTAAGTGTATGATTTTTTACTATTATATTTTTGTACCTTGTTTAGATCCATGGTAATACCTTCTGGAATTTTATGGGCCTCCATGAGTGCATATATTGAAGGTTTGAGATGAAGATATTAAAGTGAGGAGTTTTTACAAGGTTATGAGCTGTCAAATTTCTTCTAGAAAAAAGGATATTGGTTTTCACAGATATAAAAACTTGATATTATATTGTAACAAATTTATTGTTGCTAAATAATACATTGGTTTGATGCTTTAGAGGTTGGGCTTTTTCCATATGTATATCTATGTTATTCTCTTTCTTGTGGTTGATATTCTCTCTATCTCTCTTATTCTTTCTTTTGTGTGTATTGTTTAAATGCCAAAATGCTACTAACATTTATGTAGATCTAATTAATGTGTTAATATCCTCAAAGAGTTAATGTGGAAATGTCTACAATTCTTAATAAAAAAAGAAGATTTAATTTAATTGATAAGGGTCTTGTTGGTACTTTTTTTAACAATGCATAGGGAAGAAGGACAAGAAAACCCTTTGGAGGTAGCCTGGAGTTGTTTTGAGAGAAAATCACACTGAGGCCAAATAATAGATAATTAAGTGATTTAAAAATATTTAGTTCCTTTAAAGATGGAGGATGTGGTTAGCCGTGTGATTTTTGTTGCTTCAAGCAATGGTGGGAATTTCCTCAAATCCTCACCTTGTGTCTCTCAATTTGGGGTTTGGATGACTCTTTTTTTACTAATCAATAGACTAAGGATGTAGAAAATTTCCTTGAAGATTCATCTTACAAAAATTGGCTTCTTAAGGGGAAGACTAAGGTTGATGACAAGAGAATCATTAATTCTTTAAATAAAGCTTTGATTCTTTAATTTTTGATTTGCTCATATTGTAGCCTTGTTGACATGCTTCTTGTTGTCTTGTCTCCTTGGTTTAGCCCAACACATTAGTGTTAGGAGTGCACCCATGTTGCCTACCTCTTTCATGATTAGTCTATAATATGTCTTTGAAATAATATATATCCTCATAAAAAACTTAGAAAGCTATGTCACATCCTACATAGTCAAGCCTAGTAGTCAAGGAGAGTAAAGGCATGGGTATAGGGTAGTCAAGGAGAGTAAATACATGGGTATGGGTGAAAACAACAAGAAAAAGGATAGGAGATGACGCATTTAGTGAGGCATGCAACCCCTACCATTTTCCTCCAATGTTTTGTGAAGGTATGAGTGTCTCTTCTTCTGCATGAGCAGACTATAGGATGTGGAAAAGATATGGCATGCAGAGGAAAATGGACTCACGACCCACCATACAAGCATGATTTTAGGTAGTCAAAGAGATATATTTTCCCTCAAGATGTGAGCAACAAAGGTTGGTAGAAGGTATGCCATGAAGAGAGGGAAATAAAAATCACACAAGAAGGAGAGAATGACGTGAGAGAAAGAGAGAGAAAACAAAGAAAATTTGTAGTTAAGAATGAAGGACAACATGCAAAGGGAAATAAACTCATAACCCTCCATAAATCTACAATTTTTGGCTCCATTTTGGAAAGAAAAGGTTGAAGGAAGGTGTGAATGGAGATGTTTGGGTTGAGGTGAGTTGTAGAGGTGTTTAGAAGTTGGGCAAGTGACAGCCTAGAAAGATTTATTCAAGCTTTGTTCACCTTAAACACTTCTTCAGTGTAACTAGAAATCAAAGTGTAATTTCATACAAAGGGCATAGTAAATAGAAAATATTTTATTTCATGGAAAAAATTGGTGCTCATTAGTTGGAGATCAAAATGTGTACAAAATGAGGGGGTTAGCCATAGGGGCATTGGCCTTTGTATCCTTTATACAGGTAAGTTCACACGCCTTTGAAAAATCATGATTATTTAAGGGAAATTCTAGTTGAGTTTCTTTTATGAGAACCATTCCATGGAGGCTCAACTTCTCTTGATAATCTTTTCTTTTGTCATTTATATTCACACTCACTCTACCTGTGACATTTGTTAATGATCATATCTCTTGATTGACCCACAATTTCTCAACAACCATTCTTATAAACTCTGCTCATTCCCAATTTCTCACTAGAAAAATTTCTTGCACTCATTGGATGTTATCTAAGTTGTATTGAAGAAAATAGTTAATAGATAATAGAGATTCTTCTTACTTTGATTTAGATTTGGACCATGTACTCATAAAAGAGAATGGAAGGAAATGATAATGTGAGCCCTTCATATGAAAAACAAATGGAATTTTCGCCTTCATAATAAAATATCCTATTATTTATGTAAAAATTTCCATAATAGATTTGTGGCAAAAAGTGAAAGTAATGAACTCTCTATTTCTTGAGATTGAATAAATGGTGTTTTATGTGGCATGCTTTTTATATCTAATAATTTATATTCAATAATTTTTTTATTCAAAGTGTGGTATCTACAATCTATAAACAAGAAACTTGAGATATATACAATTAAGGAATATCTCTATTACCAATATAAGTAGCTATGTGAAATCCATCATTTCACCATGATTTTTTTAAATGATAGGTTGCATGAGTTTGTTGATTTATGACTAAATTGAAAAGTAGTGAACATAATGATTTACCACCCTTAGAATTTATAGATCTAATTCCATATTTAAAGCTAAATATATGGCTAACTGTAACCACCATAACCACCACATTTTAAAATCTAGAGTAGAGTTCAATAAAGGAAAACTCACATGTAAACTCTTTCTTGAATATGTTCAAAAGACTATAAATTTTTGTGTAGCTTCTATAGCATGAAATTGGAGATTATCCATCATTGTAGTTAAAAATTGTTAATTCAAGATTATTTATGCTTATGTGAGAAAAGTGGATAATCAATAGATTGAATAGTATATTTTCTTATTCTTGATTATGATGCAATTTTATTACTAAGTGCAAGAACGATGCAAATTTTGGTAATGTTGTTCTTATATGTAAACCACAATATAGAATGATATGAAATAAAATGACAATAGTCCTTTATAAGTATTTGGGGAATCAAGATCTAGAGGTAACTAATATCTAGTATGGTGCTCATGATCTCAAATGTAAGAATACTTGATATAAGAAAGTGGGGATATGAGAAATTCATAAACAAGGAAGTTTTGTAATCTAGGGTTGATTAATTGAATGTCCAAGGGTGTGGAATTTCAAGTAGACAATGGTGGGAGATAAAATAGGATCTTACCTTAAGTTCATTATACCTCTATGTTTATACTCCAAAGTGAAATAAGGTGGCAATGAAGCCTAGGTTAAATCTCTAGCGATAAGAACGCCTTATAATATGATCCAAGAATAAAACACATAATACAAGATTTGGTATAAAATCAATTAATAATGTTCAAACAATATTTTGACTACTTATAGGGGTGTATACACTTTATCAATATCCTAATGTTAGATTGAGTCAAGATTTCCTAATAACCTTGTACCTAGGTAGGTTGGATCTCCATTCTTGGAGAGATGTATCAAGGATAACAATATTCTTAACAAACCCGATCCACCTATATATATTCCATGTGAGAGAATATTAATAGGAATAGAACCTTGATGTGTTTGGAAAGAAAATTAATATTAGTTATAATGCTTAATGAACTCCCTTCGGTGGAAAATAGTATTAACCTTATCTATTATTTGTACAAGGGGTTTTTTTGTGTAGGAATTACAAGTGTTGGTTCTCTGAGAGAAATATTTTAAGGAGAACTATGTGTGACTTCAATCCCATTTGGAAGTGAGTACGTGGCAAGTCCTTTAAGTGAAGGATTCCCATGTAACCTTAAGTTTGTAGGGGAAATTTTTAGGGGGATAGCCCCAAGGTTTGAGAATTTTTCCTAACTCGTTTGACCTTCTCTCTTTTGTAGGCTTCAATTTGAGGTTTAAATGGGTTTTAAATGGTTATGAATGAGTTAAGAAAATATGATAAATTTTATTTAATAAATAATATTTTTTTGAATAATGATCAAAATGAAGTGAATATATTTGACTACCTTATAGTTGGTATTTGTTGATTAGAGTCCATCTTGTGTTGGTTCAATTTTTTTTATGTGTTTGTGTAATTCAACTGCAGACCTAGAGGACTCTATGTATAGGATCTTGAATCCATTGATTTGGATATACACTAATACTTGTGAATCATGTTGTGTAAGTCCTGAGCTAGAGATGAGCCAAGTGTGAACCTTTAGGATAGTTGATTTATGACAAGAAGTCATTGGACCATCTGAATGATTGATGCCTAGGCTATTGTTAGGGATTAGTCAAAATACACATAGTTCACAAAGGTGAAGGTAGTGAGTTGTCCTAGTTATGCTATGGTAATGGTTGCATAGGTAGTTACCCTACTGTGTGGGTAAGGATAACTAGAGCTAACCATTATATCAGGACGATTCATTGGTGGTCACCTATAACATGATGGTGATTGATACCCAATGTTACTTAGGTTGTGAAGAAGATGGATGACAATACTAAACTAAGGTCACAACTAGGTGGTATTTTTCAGAAAGCTACTTCTTCCTAGGTGGAGACTCAACATTGGTGGCCTACAGGTGATTGAAGTTGGAATCCACTAGGCTATGGTAGGTACAAATACCCTAAATTGTCTTGACTTGTGAGAAACACCTTTTTTACTAAATTTTACTACTTTTCCCTATTGATTAAATAATAGCTTATTATTTTTTGATGAATAGGTAGCTATCTATATTAAAAATAAATTTAAAGTTACATATTCATAGAAAAAGGGTAGGTGGTAAGAAGGAACACCCCGAGAGTCACATGGATAGAGCCCAGAAAACCAAAAAACTAGAGTCACTTGGGCCTAGCCTAGAAGTCCATAAACATTACAAACATATGAAATAAAAAATCCACCAAGTGGCCAGAGCAGTGCTAGCAAATCTAGGAGGGTCTCTGTTATCCATGTGTTTCCCCCATACATCAGCAGGGTCTAGAGTGACATTAGGAGGAGGACCCCAACCATCATCAACATCTTTCTCTTTATTTTTCTCTTTATCCTCACGTCAAGGCGAGATTTCAAGTGTCAAACATGGAAAACATTTACTAGAGTTTGGCCAACCAGTTCCAGTAGTAGGAGTGTCATCAGAGGGCCACCCAAAACCACCATCACTGCTCCCCGTAGCTCCTCTAGAGGGCCACTCCTACCTGGCCCACAGAGGAGGAGAACAAGTTTGTTGAGGAGGGCAGGAACCACATCGAAGAGGATGCTGAGAGTGGGGGCGAGAAGAGCCACTCCACTGTTGACCCCGAAAGGGTGATCGGGTGCGAGAGGAAGTGGGTGAAGTAGGCACCCGAGCAACAGTACACGGGGCATTGCCCCAATGATCCAAAAGCACCTGAAGGTGAGCCACCTCAAGTGCAAACTTGTTGGCTTGAACTTGAATCTACAAGAGCACATTAGAGCAAATAATAGGGTAAGTGCACAAAGTTAAGTCCACAAAATGTGGAAGTTTTTACCTAAACCAAAAAATTGAAATCGGCATTGAGGAAATGGGATTCCAATTTTAATAAACGGGATCCTGATTTTTAAAATCAGGATCCCGTTAAGGTTCAGGATCTTGAGCCTAAGACGGAATGGGATCCCACTTTTTAAAAATTGGGATCCCATTTCCCATAGGATCCCAAACCAATGGAAAAGGCATGGGATCCCGATTGTCATGAAACGGGATCCCGATTACTACAAAACAAGATCCCGATTTCTATAAATCGAGATCCCGTTTTGTAGAAATTGGGATCCTGTTTTGTAGAAATTGGGATCCTGTTTTGTAGAAATCGAGATCCTATTTTGTAGAAATCGGGATCCTATTTTATATTGCTATTTATTTTTTAAAAAAAATAGATTTCACTGTACAACGGACGGGACCCCGAGTACTAGCGACAGCGACCCCCACAATTAGCTACAGGTACCCACCTACAAGCCATTTTTTTGCATTTTTCTATTTTGAATTGAAATTTTGAGGAAAATAAGTAAATTTAGCATGTTTTTTTAATTTATTTCACGTTTTAAGCACTTTTTTAACTGTTATAGTAGAAATGAATAATTGTAAAAATAGATGAAAAAATGCAATGAAACTTGAAGGTTTTTTAATAAAAATGAAAAAATGAACCTTGAATTGTGTTTTAGAAACAAAATTTAACTTTAGAAACCTAAATTGTTCGATTAAAACCCAAAAAAAAATTGAATTTGAAAACCCTAATTGAAACAAAACAAAAAAAAATTGCATTTCAAAACCCTAGAAATTGAAATGAAATAAAAACATTGTATTTACAAATCCAAATCAAGCTTTTTGAAACCCTGAATTCAAATCAAATGAAAAAAATTGAATTTGAAAACCCTAGTTTGAATTGAAACAAAAAACTTGCATTAAAAACCCTATTTGTTTAAAATTGAAACCCTAAATTGAATTGGAAACAAAAAAATTGTTAAAAACCTCTAAATTAGAATCTAACAAATCATTTTGATTTTGAAAACTAGGTAATTTCGAGTCTCAAAAATTCATTTGCATTGCTTTTAAAATGTTTTAAATTTTATTTTGTTTCAGATGGAAAAAAACTATATATATTAAACTTTAGTTTCAATGTTAAAGTATAATTAGATTAGAAATCAATATACAAAGAATAGTTAAAATTCATAAAGTTTATCTTTGATGTTTGTTTGCAAATTTAGTTAGCACCTCAGAATCTAAGCTACATACAATCGGGACCTAAATTGACACTAACTTGTAAGTCTAAATTATGCCAAGGGCCACCCAAACTTCACCCTAAGTTTTCTAAACCCTAGACCCTAAACTGTAAAATCTAAACCCATAACACTAAAGCATTTGAAATTTATGAACCCTAGACCCTAATCTTTCATTGGACATACCTAAAATTATGTAGGTTCAATGTCAAGAATGGGTCTATTTGGTAGATTTATGAAAACTATTTTGAATATCTAGAATGCTATAAAAGTATAATTATAGCAATTCCAATTGGAAACACTTGGGTACATATATATCATACAAAATTTAAATCTAGTAAGGTGTCTATTATATAGGAGAGTTGATAATACATGAAAGAGGTTTGGGAATATATGTATTAAGAAAAACATACCACATGACTCCTATAGGATTTTTAAGATGATCCTAGATAATCCAACCATCCCTCAATCATAATGGACTTTTTAGCAATTAAGAGAGATCTAATAACCATAAAATTACCTATATTTGATACTATATAGATTTATGTGGAAGGGAAAGAAATGCATCAATAAGGAGACCAAGATGGAACCATTTAACACCTACAAGGCACAATCCCATTACATGGGAAAAGGGAGGAGGTACATGATGATAGTTTGGAGGAACTACTGCTATTATTACAATTCTAGATAGGAGGATGATTCATATAAAAGAAATATAATTAAATATTTATATTATTTAATATATTATATTTAATATAATATATTAAATAATATAAAATCTCTACCACAAAATATAATATAAGATTACACCATGATACAGGTAATGTTACAACTTAATTTGGGGTTTTAATGAGGATTAGGCCTAAGATTCAATTAGGGTTTGTAGTAAATAGTTAGGTTACAATTAGGAATATATAATAAATATTAATATAATTATAATACAAATATAAATCTAATTTAAATATAATATAATATAGGAATACATTTAAGATTAGGTAAAGGTTGGTAATTTAATTAAGTTTCAATTAGGTTTGCAATTCAATAAGGATATGGTTAGGGGTGGGGATCATTTAGCATTCTATTATTGTTAGAGTATGGGTTACATTTAAGATTATTGTTATTTTTGTGATATGTATAGATTGATTCATTTTTAACATGATACTTTTTTTTATTAGAGGGGTAAACACTTTGACCCAGAGCTAGATGGAACCAATGAGACTATAGTATGACTAAATTTGGACCTCACTAGACATCTAGATCCCCTTAAGCCATCCTATCACCTTAAATCATAAATTGATTTCTTAAGGGGTCCCAATATGACAAATTTCTAAGGGGATCAAAGAAGTTCTGTAATTTGGGTAGTTGCCTAAGGCAAACTAAACTTAATAATAATAAGATCGTGCAAGATTATAATATGAATGAGATTTCATGATCTAGGTTGGTCGGGCTTGAAACAAGAGTAGATCCTTAACTCAACATTCCACAAGAAAATGTTCTTCACTAACTTGCAAGTTCATTAAATATTCCAAGGGGCAAATTCAAACTTTACCCTAAGTTTTGTAAAACCCTAAACCCTAAACTCTAAAATCTAAACCCTAAACACTAAACCATTCATTTGTCCTACCCAACACCAAAAAGTGAAATTTGGTTGTCTTAGGAAAATCCACCATATTTCATTCCCTTATGCCATATAATTTTGTCCTAGGATCTTACTACATGTACATCCTCTTAAGTTATCCTATTACTCCTAAACCCCTCAACTCTAAAGTCTAAACCCTAAACCCTAAAGCCATAATTTTTTCTTTTTGTGTTAAGGCTCTTAATGGAATTTGGTTGCCTTGGGAAACTTCACCAAATTTTATTCACTTGAGCCATGTCATTTTCTCCTAAGACCTCACTAGATGTAAATCCCCTTAAGCCATCCTGTCACCCTAAATCGTAATTCACTTTTCTTAAGGGGATCAAAGAAGTTCTTAAAATTTGGTGATCAAAGTTGCTATCATGATCTAGGTTGGTTAGTTGAAACATTTGAGTAGATCTCAATCAACTATTCCACAAGAAAATGTTCTTCACTAACTTGGTAAGTTCATTAAATATTCCAAATTCTAAACCCTAAACCCTAAACACTAAACTATCTATTTTTTCCTACCTTAAGATCATAAAGTGAAATTTGGTTGTCTTAGGAAATCCACCATATTTCATTCCCTTATGCCATGTAATTTTGTCCTAGGATCTTACTACATGTACATCCCCTTAAGTTATCCTATTACC
>VDFB02356361.1:0-17914 GCA_007258455.2 Sequoia sempervirens | reverse complement strand
ATTTTTTTTTGCCCTTTTTTTTCGCGTCATCAGCGAAAAAGGAAAAATCTCCGAAAAAGAAAGAAAACCAACTTTGTAAAACCCTAATTCTAGAAGCTTATAAAATCTTGTTAAAAGGGGTTGGGATGGGGGTTACAGTATGAGGGAAAACGCGATTATTCGCAAGATTGTAATAGGTTTTGCACTGGATAATAAAAGTATTGGATGGCTGTGGTTTGGTGGATGTAGCCCAGATTGGGTGAACCACATTAAATTCTCTGTGTTATGATTTATACTGTGTATGTTTTAGTTTCTTTGTTTATCATTTAAATCTGCATTTAATTGTTAGATCTGCCATCTCTAACCCTAACAATACATATGTAATTGTATATGTATACGTGCATATATATATGTATGTGTGTGTGTGTATAATTATATTCCTTCTGCACCCTAAATGACCAATTTAGAGCATTGATCACTCATCGCCCCCTTCATTACCTCCACTGGGCAACTTGCCTTATGCATCCCTTTGCACTTATTTAGACTAACAAGTGTCTAATTCGAAGATCAAGGTTCATTCAATGCTCCAAATTCTCTCATATCCCACTCGTTGTCATTCCTTTTGCTTGTGTTTATTCTAGAATGTTTGATTGGTTACACACCCATACATGTTCAGCTCTCCACGATTCATTGTTGGTCTTTGCATGCTTCATTGTTCAGCTCTGCACTCTCGAAAGCTCCCTTTCTCTTTCAGGTGAGGTTTTTTACCTCACTGGGCTTGTACCAATGTTCATTTTTTATATGGTTGAAACGAAGAACATATTAAAACTAATATATATATATTTGTCATATATCTATATATATGCCAACATATGTACATGGTATGCACAAAATGTGATTGTTACACTCTACCTGCACAAGATGAAGCGATTTCAAATCAATTCTTAATGCCTAACAGTTATATACTAATTCTTTATGACTACAAATGCGAATCTATTGTATGTTATGCATATATTTTTCACAAAACTGTAAAATGTATGGGGTTTCACCCTGATGCTGTTTACATTGGGTTTTCCATTTATATTCTTTATGCCTCAAAATGCAAATATGTTTGTATGCATTGTCAGTGTTTGTTACAGTAACTTGTAACTCATTACCTAGGGTTTCAACTTACACTATTTATGAATTTCAAGTCATTTCAGTTCAATTTCAATGTTTTTTTAATTCTATATGTCTGGGAATATATATTAGTTGTATGTATTATAAATGTTTGTCACCCACCACCTTGTAACTCAATATATGGGGTTTCAACTTGTATTGTTTATGAATTTCAATGCATTTTTGTTCCATACAATGTGATTGTTACACCCAATCTTCTCTAAATGCTAAAGATGTTGGTATATATATATACACACACACACACATGAGTCAAATGACTATATATATACATACATGAGTTAAATGACTATATATATTGTCATTTTAACTCATGTATATATATATATATTGTCATTTTATATATGTTTGTGTGTGTGTGTGTTTTTCTTTAAATGTGTTCTTTGTTTTAGCCTTTTAGACATGTTGGTATATTCGGTTGACACTTGTTGTAAAATTGTGTCTTGTTCAATCTTCTTCGATTGTGTACAATTTTAATTCACTTTTGGCTCACCCCATTCTCCCTTCAATGGCTTGGTGATGGTGGATTGCACTTCAAAGGTAAACACTTTACTTACTATACTTTCTCATTATAAGGTAAACACTGCTACATGTCTTCGATTAATGCCTCCTTTCATTTTTGTTTGCAAGATTGAGTTGGAGAAACTCACCATATCATTGGCCATCTCCAATTCATAGAGGTGAGGTTTTTAACCTCACTAAGGCTATACCAGTGTCTCCTGTCAATCATTGTTTTTTTCTTCTTATTACTTATTTGATTTGTTATGGGTTTATTGTGTTACTTAAGTTGAAGGTTATTATTTTATTTTTTGTTGATTTTGAACATAATATTTAAAGTGTTTATGTGTTTATTCATAGTTTGAAGGTTCTCTTGCATTCTAGGTGCATCCACAATGTGCTCCATGATGTATATGGCGTATAGGGTGTTTATGAACACTTCCAATATTTGTGTTCATAAACACAATCAATTTGTCAAGGAAAAATATGGTTCTCTTCATGCATCACAGTGACTTTAATGAGTTTAATCTTTTCATTTAATTTCTATCTATACCTATATATAACTTTCAATCCATCTATCAATATATGTATGTATATATCTATATTTATATGTATATATATGTACATGGAAGATACATACATACATATATAGTCCTCAAAGTAACTTCATAGTCATCCATACAAACATAGGTCACATTAATCTCTACCATTCACTCCTTCAACCTCCCTTGGCATGCCTCCACATTAATACCCTCATAATCAACTGTAATTATGTTGTGAGTGTTAACCAATACAATCTAATTAGTATTTACTAAATTGAATGATATAATTTTTTGACATTATAATCCTAACCCCTAAATGTAATGTGTTTTTTGGTTTACAAAAAAGAGTGAACTCTAATAATTGATAAAAACTATACATGTTTATTTCAGATGCGAACCCAAACAAATAAACTTGAGATAAGACAAGGAAACATGTTAAATTTTGTAGAGGTGGAGCCTAAAATTAAATTTCAATTGAGCTATTGATATAAAAAGGGATAAATTACATCAAGTATTTCTTTATGGATAAAAGCATAGACTGTATTCTATGAAATATTGTATAAGATTGAGTTCCTTTGAATGTTATATGTGTTGGAATTGTCAATGTGGCAAGTTGGGTATTATAAACATAGTAATTGTTGTAAACAAAATTGAAGCAGATTATCATAATATAATATATTTCTTGAAATATAGATTAGGTATTCTATGAAATATTGTATAAGATTGAGTTTCTCGGAATGTTATATCTTATATATAATTATCTTTGAATCCAGGACAAGAATATATATGTTGGAATTGTCAATGTGGCAAGTTAGGTATTATAAACATATTAATTGTTGTAAACAAAATCAAAATAGATTATTAGCATAGAATATATTTTCTCAAATGTAGATTAGGTATTCTATGAAATATTGTATAAAATTGAGTTCCTTGGAATGTTATATCTTATATATAGTTATCTTTGAATCTAGGAAAATATTATATATGTTGGAATTGTCAATATGGCAAGTTAGGTATTATAAACATATTAATTGTTGTAAACAAAATTGAACCAAATTATTAGCATAGAATATATTTTATGAAATGTAGATTAGGTATTCTATGAAATATTGTATAAGATTGAGTTCCTTGGAATGTTATATCTTATATATAATTATCTTTGAATCTAGGACAAGATTATATATGTTGGAATTGTCATTGTGGCAAGTTAGGTATTATAAACATAGTAATTGTTGTAAACAAAATTGAAACAGATTATCAACATAGAACATATTTTTCTGAAATGTAGATTAGGTATTCTATAAAATATTGTATAAGATTGAATTCCTTGGAATTTTATATCTTATATATAATTATCTTTGAATCTAGGTCAAGATTATATATGTTGAAATTGTCAATATGGCAAGTTGGGTATTATAAACATAGTAATTGTTGTAAAAAAAAACTGAAACAGATTATCAACATACAATATATTTTTATGAAATGTAGATTTAGGTATTCTATGAAATATTGTATAAGATTGAGTTCCTTGGAATGTTATATCTTATATATAATTATCTTTGAATCTAGGATAAGATATTATATGTTGGAATTGTCAATGTGGCAAGTTAGGTATTATAAACATAGTAGTTGTTGTAAACAAAATTGAAACAAATTATCAACATAGAATATATTTTCTAAAATGTAGATTATATGATAATCATAAAAAGGTATTCACATAGTTGTCAATGGGCCCCATAGTAGAGCCCCTTAATATCCAATTGTAAAAGAAGTTTTATCCATAAAGTAAACAAGAGTAGTTGAATCATTGTACCAAAAAAAAAAAAGTTCAACCGACTTATGCATGTCATGAACATATTGGTATTATTGAATGGAAAGCATTGGTAGGAATTAAGAATTGAACTCAAAAAGCAACTCTAACTTTCATATAGACTACAAGTTGACTAACGTTTACATTGCAAACATTAAATTGCAGTGGGTAACAAAATAACATCATAAAATAATCACATTGATAAGTAGTTTTAGTTTAAATATAATAATGATAGAGTTTTAGGACACTGAAACTGGTGTTCCCAACTACAACAAAAAAAAACCAAAATATAAGGGACTATTACAGTTGGTCCCTCCCAACCTTAGTTGAATGCTCCAAGAAAAGAATTTGGAGATGTGTTCTCGTCTCCTTCAACTACATTTAGACTTGTCATAAAATGATTAGCATTTGCATTTGTCAATTGCATGCAACTTACATTTGAAGGGGTTACTAGTGAAGAAGTCAGTCCAACTAGAAATTGAGGGCAGCTTACTTGAGATGGGTTGGGAATCAAACACACATTACCTGCAATAAAGTGAGGGATGTTATTGTTCATTATTTTTCGATAGAAATCGTGATTTTCAAATAAGGGAGTTGCAGGACTGCTTAATCATCTATCTCGCAGCAATGCTCTATAGACATCCTCGATCTCTCTTTCCTTCTTGTCTTGTTCTTTTTGAACATTTCTTGCTCCTCCTTCTGCTCTCTTTCCTTGCGCTCGATTTCCTTTTCAATTTTTCTTTGTTCCTTCAGCTCCAAGGCCACAATCTGTGTTGCATTTTTGTCCTTAATTTTTTGCTTCTTTCTGATTTGTATTTCCTCCAATTCTTGTTTTCTTCGCTCTTGCTCCATTATGAGAGTCGCGTAATTGTCAGCAGTCGACAACTGAGACAATCAGCTCACCCAAAGAGCCCTGGCTAGCAGACTTTATCATTCTTGCATTGACTATGTGGACTAGCAGCTTAAGGAAATTATTGATTCTTGAACCAGTTTGGGTTTCAATTATTTCATTGACTTGGGAGTTAGTGAACTCCTCTTGGTCCGCTAAACCTTGACTTTTGTGGTCTCCATCGACATAGTAATGCACTATTTGGTTTGGAGGTGTGGCAGTTGGAGATGTGAATATAAAATTCCCCATGTCTTCTTAGTAATGTAAGTCAAGAATTTGTTCGGGCTAGCGGTTCATGTCCTGAAATTATTTCTATGCACCTTCCTGCACTTGACTTTTCGTTTCAGATTGCAATATTTGTGCCACTTTATCTGTTGAAACAATATTTCCCGAAAGACTAAGGATGTTCTACACTACAAAAGCATCCTTTGTATCATCGATCTCATACGTCTCATTGGGACGCATGTCGCCCACAAGTGCATCAGGATTGAGGGACCATATCCCCATCCTTTTAAAGCCAACTTTTATGTTCGATGATGTCAATGATCTTCTCAGTGTCTTGCTGCCTAACTCCATCAATTCTATCCTTTTGATATCAATATTTGGGAATCTAGTCAGAAATGCAGTTTGTTCTAATTTGAAATATGCCTTGAATGGTGCAAACACGCTAACATCCAAAGGTTGTAGCTTGTGAGAAGTATGTGCAAGAAGTGTAAGGAGATCAATCCTAACCTCCTTACCTTGTAGATAGTTGTCAGTGCAACATGACTTCCATGGCCATAAAAAATGAGAAGGTGTCTATTAGTTGGTGACATCCCTTGGAATCGAGAGACAAAAATGTTTCAACCAATTGAAAAAAAATCTCCTTTGTCATCGACGTGTGAGCTTGGGTTGCCATACATGCTAGTGGTTCACAGTTAACAATGTAATTTTCTATCTCTATATTTTCGTTGAACAAATAGAAACTAGGTATGCTTTGACCAATTGCATTAACACAACAAAGAATTGTTATCCATTCTCAGCTTTTAGGAATTATATATGAGATATTCCTACTGCCTCATCATGTCAACATCCTCATTGTTCCATTTCTACCTGCTTGAATCCTTCTTTCATCATAGTTCCATATTCTGTCTAGATTGTATGGGGTGCTTTCATATGTTGCTGGCAACATTTTGTAAAATTCAACTACTACTGGGGGTTTTAGGTTTACTGCCCTGTCTTTGTCGAGACCTTCAACTATGTGCAAGGTCAATTCTAGATGGCGCCTCTTGAATCCAGACCACCATGATTTTCCAGGTAGCCCCTCCATGAAAGGGTTGGGTATAGTTTGGAAAATTTGATCAACCTCTTGCTTGAGATTGATAATCTCAAGCCCGTGGCCAACATCTACCATTTATGTGCACCAATTTACAATAAGACCCTCCTCCTCTACTGTGAGGACTATTGGAGGACCCTTCTTTGAAGTAGTTGTGAGGTCACCTAACCAATTGGTTAGCATAGTAGCTAGGATTTTCCATTTCTTGGTAGTAGCTCTCGTCGACATCCCATTAGTTTCAACATCCTCTAGGGCCCTTTCCATGTCCTCTGATGACCATTCCCTTTCTTTTGATGCTCTTGCATGCCTGATTGTAGGTGCAACAACCTCCAAGATTGCCTCAACAAGTTGATGAATGTTGCTTGCTTCTACAACCAGTTCATGCACAGGGGGGGACTATTACTATTTTTTTTCGTGTACGTGACTTTCTCTTTGTAGTCTTGTTTGTTGGATTGGACCTCATTTTACCTTTAGATTGCACCTACAAATATTAAATTTTTTTTTTGAAGCAATGAAAAACATAATCAATGAACAACGTTGAAGTCACGGTGATGCATGAACAATTTTCTTTTCTTTAATGTGCATGTTGACAATTTCCAATACAATACTTGGTATCCATGAACAATTTGTAATGCAATTGTCTTTAATGTGCAGTCCAAGTTTGTTTGTAATGTAATTTTTGACAATTTGTTTGATTTGTTGCTTGAATTGAAATGTTTTAGAGTAGATCAGGTCTAATTACATTCTATATATACTACTAATTGGAAAAACTACATAAATGCAAGACAAAGGGAGCTTTTTTGAGTGCAGAGTCAAACATAAATGCATTGAAATCCACAAACAATATAAGTTGAAACCCTAGATATTGAGTTAAAGGGTAGTGGGTGACAAACATTTACAATGCATACATCGTTCTCTATATTCTTATGCATATAGAAAATAAATAAAAAATCCCACAAATTAAAATGAATTTCCTCGACATTCATAAACAATATAAGTTAAAACCCCAAATATTGAGTTACAGGGTCTAGAGGGTGACAAACATTTACAGTGCATACAACTGATCTATATTCGCAAGCATATAGAATTAAAAAGAAAACTTGAAATTGAACTGAAATGAATTGGCATTCATAAATAGTGTAATTTGTAACCCCAGGTAATGAGTTATGTTATTGTGACAAACATTAACAGTGCATACAAACATATTTGCATCCCAAGGCATAAAGAATATAAATGAAAAACCCAACTGGCAAAGAATGAGTAATGCATTTTTTAACAGAAATGCATTGACATTCATAAACAATATATGTTGAAACCCTATATATTGAGTTACGAGGTAGATGATGACAAACATTTATAGTGCGTACAACTAATCTATATTCGCAAGCATATAGAATAAAGAAAAACCTTGAAATTGAACTAAATTGACTTGACATTCATAAATGGTGTAAGTTGAAACCCTAGGTAATGAGTTACATGCTATTGTGACAAACATTGACAGCAAAATACAAACATATTTGCATTCCAGGGCAAAAAGTAAATGAAAAACCCAACTGGAAAAGAATGAGTAATGCATTGACATTCATAAACAGTAAAAGTTGAAACCTCATATACTAGGTTACAAGGTAGTGGGTGACAAACATTTACAGTGCATAAAACTACTCTATATTCCCAGGCATATAGAATAAAAAAACAAACCCTGAAATTTAACTGAAATGACTTGACATTCATAAATAGTGTAAGTTGAAACCCCAGATATTAAGTTACAGGTTATTGTGACAAACATTGACATTGCATACAACATATTTGCATTATGAGGCATAAAGAATATACATGAAAAACCCAATGTAAACAACATCAGTGTGAAACCCTATATATTTACAGCTTTGTGGAAAACATATTCATAGTGTACAACATATTGACATCTATAGGCATAAAGAATTAGTAGTAGTAGAATACCTGAAGCTTCGTAGGGTGTTGTTGTTGTTGCCTCTAGTCTTTCTTCATCTTTCTCTAGGAAATTGTAGAATCGAATATGAAAATGGGACGTGCTAAATGGAAAATGGAAGAGATTGAGTAATGCATTTTTGAATTTGAAATTCTCTTTATATGTTCAATGCTGGTTTGGTATGTAGAGTCTTTAATTTTTTTCCCTTTTTAAAAATTTGGAAACTTGATTTGGTGCCTTCAATTACAGAGTTTGTATGTATTTTTGGTGGCTTTAACACGATTATTTTGGTGGTTGCAAGTGGAAAAATAGGAGAAGACACTAGTAGTCATGAGCATGGATTTGACCAATGGGACACATATGAATGATTGATTTTCCTTTGAGTGTTGTGTTGTTGGGCAAGTGGGATGGGGGTTCGGTTGGATTGGATTTGCTGATGGGATAGTCTTAGCTCCTAGTTGTTCTTGTGGCATCAGATCTATGAAAATATTGGTTGTGATGTAATGCAAGTGGTGATATTTAAGGGGAGTGTGGAGTATACTATTTTTTAATTTTGGTTGCATGTTTTAATGCTATGGGCCATTAGAAAGCAAAATGGCATGTAAGATGGTGTTGTCAGATTTTCTTTGAATATTTTTTCACATGTAAGACTAATTATCTATTTGTGTTTGGGACAAATATAAACCGATTATAATACAATTTTGACGGTGCAGTGATTTGAGTACTCTTGTTGACTATTTGGATGAAAATTGTTTTACCATAGGTTATTAAGGCACTCTAGTGTGGGGCCCACATGGGACTACTTTCATCCCCACTATAGGCCCCCTCGCCAGTTTCTGTAATGTCCCCCTTTTTAACGTGATCTTGTTTTGAGTGTGTTAGCCTATTACTTAGACCCTTGTGGGCTAATTGTTTTGGTTAGAGGGTCAGTGGTATCTTCTGGAGAGTTTGTTCGTTCTCATCTTTTGTGATCAGGGATTGGCTCATTGCAGGCCTTGGTTGTACAGGAGTTGTCTGCTTCTGACGGCACTGAATTCTATTGAGTTTTGAGGAAGTTAGACTTAAGTGATTTAAGTTATTATTTAACTTAAAGTATTCTTATAAAGTCAAATTGACTTTATTATTTTATATCACTTAAATAAGTTTGGAAAAAAAGGTGATTTAATTTTATATCACTAATACCTTTATGTGGGGGCCAAATATTAAATCTGAAACTATTGAAAAGGACTTGAGGTTATTTCAAAATATTTAAATGACCTAAAGTATGCCCTAATCCTTAGAAATTCACACCTCTTTGCTATATAAGGGTTTTAGGCAATGAGAAACTCATCTATTGAATATTTCAACTTTGCCTTGGAGGTTTTTCCATTGCTTTCATCCTGTGATGAGCCTTGCTAGCTCATTGCTCAAACCCCTGTCTTTTTGTTAAGTCTATTTGTGTTTTTGAGTTTTTTAGAGAAAATTTATAGACAGAAGAGAAGGTGTGCATCATATAAAAGCTCACAAAATGAAAAATTGAGAAAATTTAATCAAACTGAAATTGTAGAAGGTATTTAATAAGCTCAACAATGGATTTAGAACATATAAACATACCCGAAAGCCTCCAGGTTTTTTAATTAAAAAACGAAGCCAGTTTGCCAGTCTATACATGAAAATTTGATATAATCAAGTGTAGAATGATACAAGCATGAAATCCAACTGAGAAACTGGAGCAAATGAAAGGTAGATGCCAAGTGCTGATGATGGTGAAGAGAAACCCTCAAGAAGGAAGGCGTTTCTCCATGTAGTTGGTACGCCCTAGCTCAAATAGCCACACCTTTCAAGCAAAAAGAAGCCCAAAACATCTCAGATGGTACAGCCATTGAAGTATGATGCCTGCCATGAAGAAAGGAAGAACATCATCCACTCAAACCCTCTGTTGCTGATGTAGAAACCCCACAAAATTCTGATAAGACACTATAGAACTTCTGAATGAAGCTCTCTCAAATTGCACCAATTCAGCTGATCTTATGGAGGACAAAAATCAGACTTACATTGAAGTAGATGTTGGGCACAAGACACTTCAGGATGAGCAAGTGTTGTTTGAAGACAAACCAGTTGTATTAGAGCAGCCAAATGAAGATAAGGTTTCTTGTCATGCTTCATTAGGTGAGTCTAGCATTACTTCATCCTATCATGGTAAAGAATCAGATTGTGGTTCGATGAATGTTATTCATTCATGTGAGAGTCTATTGGAGGCCCAAGATATTAAGGTGGATGTGAAAGTTGATCCTTTACTTAGTGGAGCAGCCACTAGTGTTTTGTCTACATGTGATGAAGGAGACATTTTACAATGGCATGATGCCATTACGGATTTGTTTGAGGACAGCAGCTTAATGCCTCATCATTCTCATGAAATAGGAGCTTGTGATCATGAGCAAGCCAATGAGATAATATCATCCTTTGATGGAAGCCCTACATCCATTGGTGGACATGAAGATATCAAGCACAAGAAGACTGATTTTGTGTACTTTGGCATTGAAGAGATTAGAAGGTCTGAAATGTTGAATGAAGAGTGGTTGAGGAAGGCCAAGGAGGCTAGGTTAGTTGCTGCAAATGCAAAACAACGTCTTCAAGAGGTAAAGGAAAAAGTCAATCACCTAAACATAGCAAGACATAAAAGGATAGATGACCTTAGAAGGCTTTTAACTCAAAGAGAGGATGGATATGAATATGTACCTTGTTCTAATAATGATTCACCATGTGAGGTTGAAATTGTTCAAAGTTTGGAGACTCATTCTTCTAGGAGTTGCATATGGGATGACGATGGCGATCCAGTTTCTCTTCCTAGAGTAGATGGTATTCAGTATGATAATCCTCTCATCGAGTTAGATATCGCTCACACTCAGGACATGAGCATTGATCATTGCGTTTGGGACCCTTCCAGTGTATTGGGATTTCAAATTAAGCTGGCAGAGGAGTTTTCGGAGGAGTACATGATGAGGCGTGCAGATAGTTCTACATTTGACCCTCATGATCTGGCAGCTATCTACTTGTTGCTTGGTGATTTAATCTTTTTAGACTCTTCATTGATCGATGGTTGTCCTACTTGGAGTTGGCATGATTTGCAGAGTTGGGATTTAGGAGCTTCATTGCTAGATGGTTGGTTTCATGGGTTGACAGGTTATGGTGACATCATGGGTTCCAGCTACAGACAGAGATGTTGTGTTGCGGATGCTTCCCGATATTCTTACTTTATTATGATGGATGGATGTGAGTACCGTTTATATTGGGATCCAGGTGGCGACATGATTGGTACTGTGTTTTGGATGAGTCCCATGCATTGGCTTCACCACTTTTGGCATGGTGAAGTTGAGATCAGTGTTGAGCAGCGGAAGACAGTTGATGATAGTAGGGACATTTCGCAGCACTATCCTTGGGATCCTGGTGGAGTGGTTGATCCTTTGTTGTTGAGATTGCTTGCGGTCAAGCAATTTCAGGGAGGGTGGATTGTAATGTCCCCCTTTTTAGCGTGATCTTGTTTTGAGTGTGTTAGCCTATTACTTAGACCCTTGTGGGCTAATTGTTTTGGTTAGAGGGTCAGTGGTATCTTCTGGAGAGTTTGTTCGTTCTCATCTTTTGTGATCAGGGATTGGCTCATTGCAAGCCTTGGTTGTACAGGAGTTGTCTGCTTCTGACGGCACTGAATTCTATTGAGTTTTGAGGAAGTTAGACTTACTTAAGTGATTTAAGTTATTATTTAACTTAAAGTATTCTTATAAAGTCAAATTGACTTTATTATTTTATATCACTTAAATAAGTTTGGAAAAAAAGGTGATTTAATTTTATATCACTAATACCTTTATGTGGGGGCCAAATATTAAATCTGAAACTATTGAAAAGGACTTTGAGGTTATTCTAAATATTTTAAACACCTGCAAAAAGTATGCCCTAACCTGAAGACCTCTTTTGCTATATAAGTGTTTTAGGGCAACAAGTATAAAACTCATCTGGGCTGAATATTCTCAACCTGCCCTATGCTTTTCCTCCCTTGCTTCCATCCCAGTGGATCGCTCTGCAAGCAACCTCACCATCAGAGAACCCAAAATCCTCCTGTGCTGTGAGCACTCTGTGAGGTCAGGATCAAATCGAATCAAAAATTTTGAGAGAGCTCTCATCCTGGGGCCTACAGCAGTCTTATCAGACCTTTGTGGGGCCTCCTGCCACTCCAATGTGGCTTTGAGTGTGTGGATGTGGATGTTCTTCCTCTTCAAGTGCATCATACTTCAATGGCTGTACCATCTGAGATGTTTTGGGCTTCTTTTTGCTTGAAAGGTGTGGCTGTTTGAGCTAGGGCGTACCAACTACATGGAGAAACGCCTTCCTTTTTGAGGGTTTCTCTTCACCATCATCGGCACTTGGCATCTACCTTTCATTTGCTCCAGTTTCTCAGCTGGATTTCATGCTTGTATCATTCTACACTAGATTCAATCAGATTTCTTCTTCTGGACTGGCAAACTGGCTTCTTTTCTTATTTAAAAAATCTGGAGGCTTACGGGTATGTTTATATGTTTTAAATCCATTGTTGAGGCTATTAAACACCTTCTGCAATTTCAGTTTGATTAGATTTGCTCAAGTTTTCATTTTGTGAGCTTTTATATGATGCACACCTTCTCTTCTGTCTATAAATTTTCTCTAAAAAACTCAAAAACACAAATAGACTTAACAAAAAGACAGGGGTTTGAGCAATGAGCTAGCAAGGCTCACTACAGCTGCTCTCCCCTCAGGATCCCATAATAGTGGTTTACAATTTTGGCCAAACTAGACATCAAATTATTATTTTTAACTAAATCTTCACATCTTCAGCACCTATAGCAAAATTTTAAACCAAGTAGAATTTAAAGATGGTGCAAACTAGAGTCTCATCAAATTTTGTTTGTAGATTCTAAAAATAATTCTCAAAAATTTTGAAATCAAATTGCACTTCTTTCCATCCTACCTAAAATAATTTTTTTGAGAAAAACACTATTTTAAAAGTGATGCACACCGTATAACGATACCTTTTTCCATGAAGGATAAAATTCTAATTCTTTCAAAATTTAGATTTGTAACCTAATATCTAGTGCTTCCAATTTTGTAGATAGTTTTTTTATTGAATATTTTTCCTTAATCACGCTTCAAAGTCGAATTTCATAACTGCATACTGCAACTCAGATAAATGATAACTTTTGTATATAAAATTCTAATTTAATTTTTTTTTTGTTGATCAAGGACTTCAATATCCGGTGCACTCATATTCTTTCAATTTTGATAATCTTCATTTTCCACGGTGAAGAACAAAGAAATTCATTTCGATGAAAACCTATGTTTAATAAAACTTAAAACAAATAAGCATAACAAAACCAAAACATATTAAAATTATATTCATTGGATATTTGTTCGAGGGGAATACTCATATAATCATTTGAAATAAATTTTAAATGAATTCATTTGATCCCCCTGTGTGCTAAATCAAACGTTGATTTTTTATCAAGATTTGATAGTGTAAAGGGAGACGATTTATAGGTATGGTTTAAAACTAGCGAGGTTCTATCCAAGGGGGTTTGATCTAAGGTGATTTGATCAAACCCTTTTCAATTGGAATCCTTAAAATGGAACTTTTTAAGGCTTAAATCATTATATTTTCTAAAAATATGTGGTTTCAGCTAAAGTTCGTTCCTCTCAGGAATTGTAAACCACTATTATGATAGCACCCCCTGCATATGTCTACAATTTTGTACATATTTTTATGTTATTTGATGTATATGTGTAAGACCCCACCTTGCATGTGATTAGTAAAACCCTAATCTATTTTATATTTTTCCTAAATAAATGGTAAAATGTATTATGGATGATTAGTAGTGTGATTATTTGACAACATTCTTGCATATCATTTGGACATTATGTTTTATTGTCACTACCATAAAGGTGGGATGCACTCATATACCGTAGAATGCAAATTGAGATTCTATATGGATTATTATATAGTTAAAGCTTAAAATATTCAGCTAACAAATTATTGCGATACACAATTGACACTTATGATCATGTTGGCAATGTGCAGGGAGACAATGGTGTTAGCATGGGAGAACCATCAAAAGCAAATCAAAAGACTTCTTCATGAGAATATAAATTTGGCCCCATTTGGGGCCTAGAAACAAGTAGAGTTAATGTATTGGAAGACTAAGGTTGCGAGGGCATTTAGTTGTGATTCGTGTAATATGTAAGTGGGGATTGGGTCTTGGAAACCCCTGGCTAAGTTTGAAACTCAGATGGAACCTTGAGAGGGATTTTAATGAGAGCAAGTTGGTCAAAATTTTGGGTTAGAGTGCAAAAATAAACCCCCTAGGATCTATACCATAGTGGTAGAGGTCAAGTGGGCATATAATAGTGCTCCTACAACATGATTTGACCCTGAAAAGCTCTCATAATAGAGAGTGACGAATTTTGAGAAGAGGATGAAGTGGAAAGATTGAGTGGTTGTCCAAATGCATGTTTTCATTAATGAGGAGAGGATCTTCATTGATGGGGGGGGGGGGGGTACACTCCACACCTTCCCATCCAAAAGTTGCAATTGGTGAAACTTCTATAGATTTGGAGAGGAAGAAAGAGTGGGGTGTTACCCACTTCTCCTTTTGGAGAACTATCTAGTGAGGATGGTAGGAAGGTTAAGAAGATGAGAGGAGTCATGTTGGAGAGAGAGTGTTCAAGATGGCTTTGTTGGAGGGAAAATAAGGATAAAAGAGTTAAATTCCAACACCTAAAGCAAAGAGATAAGTCTTGCTATTCCCATTTTTCCTTGTTTACTTGTTATAGGAGAGAGATTTGTTTGTGTGGATCTTTGTTGAATATGATGAGTGAAAATTCTATATGTAAGAAATGTGAATGTTGTGCTATTTTCATCCCTTTCATAAAAGTTTGATTAGACTCCATTCATCTTCTTGGGGTCAAAATAATTCTTGCTCGGGGGTATGGCTAGAGCCTACGAGGCTCCATGACGCCATTACAGTAGGGTGGAGAGCAAGCCTAAGTTTCCTTTTGTTGGCATGTCAATTCATTGCTTATTTTCTTCGATAATATTAATAATGTTGCAAGTTAAAAAAAGATGGAGTTGCACATTTGTTTAATAAAAAATGAAAAGAGAGTGTTTCTAATGATGTGTCATTTCCAATGGTTAATTTTTGTAGTCAAGAGGTGTAATTTAAAATGGTGAAAGTATAAGGTATATATATGTTGGGGAAAGGTAGTATTTTGCTTTGTCCAAATGATTTAAACTTCATGGAATTACATTATGTCTTCATAAACCTGAGATAAAAGAAGTTGACTGTGTTCTTGAAGTTCATTTCAAGGAAAATTAATCATATGGTTTAGTGATTGTATAAAAGCCAGTTGTTGTACAAATAATAAACCCATACATTCTTGGCATGTTTTATTTAGTTGTTAACTAGTTAGAATCCGCAAGGAGGACATAGATAAATGAGTAACTTTTATGATCGAGAATCATTGATTAAACTTTGAATTTCCTAACCAAATCAACAAATTCACTACTTGATAAGATAGTTGTGCACTGGAATGCAAAATTTTTATTAGGTAGATCGTAGACATGATCATACAGTCAATAAGCCAATGGGTTTTCAATAACTGAGTTACAAAGTAATGATCTCAAGAAACTAGAGCCCCGTATTATTTATTTATTTATATTAAATATGTTAACAAGATGCTTTTTCTCCAAGGATCTCAACTCACTCCATAGCCTATTGGTTGCCTCACATGTGAAAGTGGATATGGAAATTTACTTGTCGGCCTATCCAAGAGAGAATACAAATCAAAACTCTACCTGCAAATTAAAGTAGCACAATAACATTATAACTTGTATTTCATGCTCTAAAAACTCAAATATATTCTAGACTTTCGCTGCCTATTCAAAGGTGATCTACAGGTAGCTAATATATGTGGGGAAAATGCTAGACTATAAAACTTCTACAAGTTCCATGGAAATAGTTGCAACAAGAAAATGTGCTGGTAGCTAAACCCTCACAGAGTCGAATGTGGGCGAGCTTTGGTAGTCAAATAGACGCTGATCATTTCTTGCTGCACTTGAAGATCTGAGAAAATAATATATGCTCGGTCTTATTCTGCTATTGTCAGAGGCACCATTCTTTGTTACGAAGTTCTCTTTGAGTCTCTCCAAGAAAAATAATAATAATAATAATAATGATAATAATAATATAAAACCTTGCCATGTAAATCATATTCAGTTGATCTTTGGGTGAAAATCCTTAATGAAAACTAAGAACAACCAAAGCAAGCAGGGATTTATATAAATGATTTTCTTGAACTATCTCTCTCCAACCTAATGCGCCCTGCAACCAAATAAAAATAAAGCAAAAAGAAGAAAAAAACTAGTCATAACATTCAATGGATCACCAAACCAGAAAAAAAAAAGAAAAAAAAGAAAAAAAAAAGAGATAGTCGTGACAAGGAACTTACCTCTGAATTTTGCAAGTTGGGTCATGCACAATCAGCTGGAGGAACAGATATTATTAATGTCAGCCTTTTTCTTTGCAAAGAAATCTAAAAGTAGATGAAAAAAAAAACATACAAATCTATATCAAGATTTCGGTGCTACTCCACTCTTGAGTTCGAGTCAAGATTTTGTAGTTAGGTGTGGGTGAAGATTGGCAGGGTAAGGCGTAGCAGCAGGTAACATTAAATTCTGAAGAAAATTCAATGATCAAATATGACAATGGCCATACTGATTGATACGCTAAATCACTTGGATAAGTTGTAAAGTCATTGCCATTTAATGTTTATTTGCCAAGAGTAAATGAATGCCAAGTCGAGTCGGAAAAATTGCATGTTTCTTACGCAATAAATTATAATAATAATAATAATAACTCTCTTGAGAAAGTTATGTTGATAAGTTAAGTGATATGTCTCGTATGCCTGCCGTATATTATACAACATTCTTATTTCATAAAAAATAAGTTTTGGCCACAAAACATACTAGGGGAGAGGGGTCTATAATGGAGTAGGGTCCAATAGTGGGGATAAAAGTAGTTCTCAGTGGGCCCCATAATGGAGCACTTTAATATCCAATTGTAAATTACTTTTTATACATAAAGTATGCAAAGTGACAAATCATGTGATGCCACATTAGCGCACCAATAAAACATGACTTAGTGCACCACTATCGGTCTCACTATTTTTTTTGGGCTTTTTTAGATACCTCAACAGAAACACGCTGATGTGGCGTCATATTTGATGATGTGGCCCTAAAATGAAATATAGAAGCATATGAGTTACCAAATAAACTGTTGTACATAACTGGGAGTGATTTGAAATTTCCACGTAGGATTTTGAGAAACACGAAATTAGGGTGCTTCACTATAGGCCCCTCTCCCCTATTGCTCTTATCCCAACTTCATCTATATAACAAAATTATTAGATATCACAACTAAATGTGAAAATATGTTATCCAAAATGAAAAAAAATCTATTATTCAGATGCAGCGATAATAGTCTTAGTAGAGGTAAATTGATACTTAATAATATCAATATTATTAATTTGGTTTAGCGTACATAGAATTGATGATGTTAATATGAGATTTAATTTTTACGATATTGTCATCTGATTAGCTCATATCACTTGATTTAAAGTAGGGTTGAACAGTGTTGTTAAGATGTGATATATATATATATATATATATATATATATATATATATATATATATATATAT